>OY992893.1:57869475-58111921 GCA_963921405.1 Cepaea hortensis | reverse complement strand
AGTCCACACTTGCCATGGATGTCCTTTTCCTAATCCACACTTGCCATGGATGTCTCTTTTCTTAATCTACGCTTGCCATGGATCTCTTTTCTTAATCCACATGTGCCATGGATGTCTCCTTGTCTAATCCACACTTGTCATGGATGTCTCTTTTCCAAATCTATACATGTTATGGATGATGTCTCTTTTCCTAATTACTCCTGTTGTAGGTGTCTCTGTTCATAAATCCATACTTAACAAGGATGATGGTGTTTTCCTAACCCACGATGTGGAAGATAGTTCTTTTTTCTAAGCCATACTTGCCATGGATGACGTTTCTTTTCCTAATCCATGTTGTGAAATTTGTCTATTTTCCTAATTCACTCAATCGGTGGTTGTCTCTTTTCCTAATCCACACATGCCACGGATGATGTCTCTTTTCCTAATCCACACATGCCATGGGCGGTTTTTTTTTTCCTAATTCATGGTGTGGATCATGTTTCTTTTCCTAATCCCCACTTGCCATTAAGTGTAGGGATGTGGGGAGCCTAAGATCGTCTTCCAAGGCTAGTTGTGTTGTCTTGGTTGTGTCAGTATCCATGCTTGTTTAGTATACCCTTGAGGTTGTCTCTCCATTGTCTCCTTGGTCTCCCTTTAATGTTTCAACAAAATGTTTGTGTAAACTATTTACCTTTTTGTCAGCCTTGCTCTGCTCAATAAGCAATGATTCTAAGTGCTCCATATCATTATGTCTGAACCACTTGATATGACTCCTTGATGCCACTAATCCTTTCTGGACAGCAAAGCACGCATTCTCATCTCTGTGAAACAGTAGAAGGGTAGAAACAATTATATCAACCTATATGCATACACACAAAACCAGCCCCTCTCTCTCTCTCTCTCTCTCTCTCTCTCTCTCTCTCTCTCTCCTCTAGTGTGGATAACTGTAATCATTTTTGGAATTATCAATAGCTCAGAAGTCCAAATATGTTGGTTTGTAAGGTATGATGTCTGTGGTAATTTATTTTCCAACTGATTAATCCTAAGCGTGCACTAGGAATGCAAGGTTCACAAGCAGCCTACAGAAAAATTACTGTGTGTGTGTCTGTGTCTCTCTCTCTTTTTTAATGTGCTTGCTCTCTCTCTCTGTCTAAAAAATGTTATGTGTATGTTAAAGCACTTGATTATGGAATTTCTTGCCATCCAGCACTTAATCCTATTACATTATTTTTTTTTCATGTGCAACAATAGGCAAAAGAATATGATAAATCAAGTTTACGCGTTGGTTTTTTCCACTTGGTCTGTTTATACTTTTTTATGAATTAGGTCATTTGAACTGAACGAAGTATTTTTCTGTCCATCTCCCAATGCCCTATTTTTTTTTTAAATTTCAATAAGTCTTCATAGATAATACATCTTGTACACACAGACTCCCTCACCGCCCAAAAGGACTTCATATTCACTGATATTCTGAAGCCAGAACACTAAAAATATCAAGTATTTTTACCAGCATATTACTTTTTAGATACAGTATTTTTGCAATTTGGCTTTAACCCTTTACAGGGTGGAACGGCCATTTACGTCCGATACCGTAAACGGGCGAAACGTCCCAAACCGCCCGATACTATTATACATTGTAAAAACGCGATCTCTCGGCTTTCCGACATTTCCGACGGCTACTTTCGCCGATAACTTGACAATGTGGCCGCCATTTGTAAGCACCTACTATGAATTTGAATGGACTTTTACGGACTTTTTTTTTTACAGTTTTCGGGGTTTTTATGCTTAGTTTTTCAAAATGGATTTCAGCGATTCTTCGAGTGATAGCCGAGATTTCGCTAGGTTCAATTTAAATGACATTAAAGGGCACGAAGTTGACTATTAATCGCAGCTAGATATCAGTGAAAAGCGTTACTTTGCATTAGAATTCGTGAGTCGGACTTTAAACAAAGTGATTATGATTCTGAAAATGTGTTTGTAAATTGCCGTATAGATGACGGAAAATCACAACACAATATGCTGTATTTCGTAAATATTTGTGTTCATATATGGATTACCGACAACAATCACGTGAGTAACATATTCTGCATGCTTTTCCCTTCATTGTGTTGTTTATTTAACTAAAATTGGTTGACAAACACCTTATTTGTGATGTTTTTACTAACGCAACCCGAAATTTTACCGAACCTGAAAAAATCTTGCGCGTTCAGGGCTAAAAAAACAGACAAGCGTCTGCCCTGTAAAGGGTTAATGTATCTACAGCAAATTGAGATACCTTTACCAACAGAAGATGGAGAATTTTTGAAGACGTAATAATTTTTAGAGAGAGAGGAGAGGGTAACTTGAGAGACACGGAATAAGAAAAAGGTCAGAAAGAGGAAGAGGAGCATGAGAGAAAAAGGGAAGTTAGAAGAGGAATGTGAAAAGAAGAGAAGAAGGACTTACGCAAAAATGATATCTCCTCTCTTAGAATATGCTGGGATTGCACTAGCGATAGTTGCAAATCCATAAGAGTACAAGATGGCTTCTTCACAATTCATGAATTTGGCCAGCTCTTCTTCTAACTTCAAGTGTACATCTGTTTGTCAAATAAAAGTTTGTTGTCAATAAAAATTGTGTAGTATTAACTGGCATGCATTCATATGTGATATAGATCAAATGTTTTTAAAATATATTAACAATTAACAACTTCATTATGCCTTACACAAGACATAGGTATTGCAAAAACCTTAAATGCCCATGGAGCATTTGAAGGAAAATTATCAAAGATGCAAACATATTGATTAATAAATGCATATTTATTCAAGGACTTGGCCATGTAGACTAGGGAGAGACAACACGTTTTTGTAGTGTTCCATGTTTTTTATTTTCATTTGTGTTCTCTCGGAACAAGAGAAATGGGTGGTGTGTTTTGGCTTTACCATCATGAACTTGGACATACATGATCTGCTGATAAGGGTTGAGTTGTTCTGAACCATGAGTATACACCACGGGAAGGCTGTCTTCATCTCTGATGTACCGAAGAGTTTGCCTTTTGATTCACCTAATGAGTAGATTCCTATTATGTGGAAGGACCGCCCGGCCCTAGCACGTCCAGCCTTTTCATCTGAAGATAAGTGCTTCAACACAGTATATTAACAATTCATATTCATTATACTGCCGGTCTCCCTGGTCTAGGGGTTACACGACTTTCTCCGTAATCCCATATACTCTCGCGCGAAAATTGGTAGCTGTTCTCTCCACATAGGTAACTTACGGGGTATGTGAGCCGGCCGCTCAGAAAGCAATAGCAAACTACTGAGCGTAAAGTAATCTTGCCAAGAAATCAACAACCAGCTGAAAGATGCTGATGTTGACAGCAATGTCCTGTAAAGGATATGCGAACAAAACAAAAACATATATTCAAGACAGGAGCTGCAAGAATGAGAACTATCTTATTTTCCAGATAAGGTGTTTTTCAATCCAACGGTTTCATTTCCATTAACAGTATCATTTACATCATTTTCACCTTTCTCCCTGCTGAAATCTACCAACTCTTCTTTTAATTATCTTCCTTTCTCTTGTATTGCACTATCTTTATAGTGATGATCTAGTAGTAGTGATTTAATTTAGTAGTGTCAAGTTTCCCAACATACATTTTTCTAAAAGAAGTTTTCCTGAATATGCTGCAGACCCACACTCATTTATTATAGGTTTTATAGAAAAAAGTTTTATAAATGAAATCACATACCTCTGATTTTTCAACAAAAGGAGAAATCATCAGTTCTGTCTTACTTAGAGAATCTAAAATATATTGGTCTACTGAATCACTCATCATCATCATCTAGTGCCTAGCCAGTTGGGATAGGTGTTCATGACTCTAAACAGATCTCGGTCTTTGATTTTCTAGATCAACTCTGCTGATGATAGTCCTCCATGCTACCATCTCAATCCATCCAGCATAATTTCTCTTGGTCTGCCTCTCTTCCCTTTGATCTTTCCAGTTGTCACAATGTTCGCAAATGCCTCTCTTCTCAATTGAATCACTATAGCCCATATATGCAAGAGTTCAATCAAAACATTATTGTAATGGGATCTCACACTTAAAATGATTATACTAGCAGCAGCAAAATTACATGCTTACCCATGGTTCCATAAAAACCCCTTGGTCCACAAGATCCAACACCATAGATTCTTAATGCTTTTATGGCTTCTTCCTGAGAATGTTTTCAGAGTCTGAGTTTCAACAATTACTAAAACTACAATCGGCTACACAAAATTCACCATTTTTAATACATCTTTATCTAAGCTTAACAATATGTACAAAAAGATTGGCTGCAATGGACCAACACATCCTATCTCTTTTCTTGGATGTACATAATGACAGGCTGCTATTTGTTCATTTCTTGATGTTATCATCCCACTTTTACCGCTGTCCACCTCTTGCTCGCCTGCCTTCACCCCTTCCCTCCAGTATGATTTTCACAAGAGTGCAATGACTTTTAATGTAGTCAAAATATTTCACATATCTCTTGTTTATTTCTTTCATCAACTTTTGTATAATTTATTATGTCTAAACTTAAATGTAATACTGTACCTGGTATTGTTTGCCACCTAATACAGTTCTGAAACACAAACTCTGTCCCATACACTGTGCAAATTGCTAGAGCTTATCCAGAATGAAGGCATACGGGTGGTTTTTAGATACACATGTGATAAACTCATCACAGCAATGTCACTAGGTCTCTCGTCTATAAACTCATGTCATTTTCCTGCTCAACTCAGAGCATATATTAGTGGAACCAATGATAAATAACCGCTCTCTTCATAAAAACCATAATGATATGAAAGGGCATGGACTCAAGAGACAGGTTACATGGATGGTGTAAGCAGGATTTGGGCAAGTCATCACATCAGAGAGAATACTCCTGGGGTTGAATGGTTTATACTGGACTGGATGGATATGGCACACTGCCATTATGTGGTACATATCAGGGACAGGGAGTGCAGAATGTGGGGTGTGGAGGGTCAACCAAGGCAGAAAATCAGCAACTTGATTTTTACAAAGATGGCTCTGATTTCCAGGGCAAGCAAAGTGCATGGGCATTCTCAGCAAGGCTCAAGCTGCAAAACTGTCAAAGTGCTTTTGCCATGACAGTAAGCTGCTTTATGATGGAAACAATGGCTGTAACCATGCCCTGAATGGCTGTAACCAATGCCCTGAATGGCTGTAACCAATGCCCTGAATGGCTGTAACCAATGCCCTGAATGGCTGTAACCAATGCCCTGAATGGCTGTAACCAATGCCCTGAATGGCTGTAACCAATGCCCTGAATGGCTGTAACCAATGCCCTGAATGGCTGTAACCAATGCCCTGAATGGCTGTAACCAATGCCCTGAATGGCTGTAACCAATGCCCTGAATGGCTGTAACCAATGCCCTGAATGGCTGTAACCAATGCCCTGAATGGCTGTAACCAATGCCCTGAATGGCTGTAACCAATGCCCTGAATGGCTGTAACCAATGCCCTGAATGGCTGTAACCAATGCCCTGAATGGCTGTAACCAATGCCCTGAATGGCTGTAACCAATGCCCTGAATGGCTGTAACCAATGCCCTGAATGGCTGTAACCAATGCCCTGAATGGCTGTAACCAATGCCCTGAATGGCTGTAACCAATGCCCTGAATGGCTGTAACCAATGCCCTGAATGGCTGTAACCAATGCCCTGAATGGCTGTAACCAATGCCCTGAATGGCTGTAACCAATGCCCTGAATGGCTGTAACCAATGCCCTGAATGGCTGTAACCAATGCCCTGAATGGCTGTAACCAATGCCCTGAATGGCTGTAACCAATGCCCTGAATGGCTGTAACCAATGCCCTGAATGGCTGTAACCAATGCCCTGAATGGCTGTAACCAATGCCCTGAATGGCTGTAACCAATGCCCTGAATGGCTGTAACCAATGCCCTGAATGGCTGTAACCAATGCCCTGAATGGCTGTAACCAATGCCCTGAATGGCTGTAACCAATGCCCTGAATGGCTGTAACCAATGCCCTGAATGGCTGTAACCAATGCCCTGAATGGCTGTAACCAATGCCCTGAATGGCTGTAACCAATGCCCTGAATGGCTGTAACCAATGCCCTGAATGGCTGTAACCAATGCCCTGAATGGCTGTAACCAATGCCCTGAATGGCTGTAACCAATGCCCTGAATGGCTGTAACCAATGCCCTGAATGGCTGTAACCAATGCCCTGAATGGCTGTAACCAATGCCCTGAATGGCTGTAACCAATGCCCTGAATGGCTGTAACCAATGCCCTGAATGGCTCAGCATGCCATACAATGCAAAAGTATTCATAGACATGCATACTGTGCGATACATGCTCAACAAGGTCCAGATTGGTCTGATACAACATAAGTGGTTTGACACAGAGCACACCACAATTAGTCAGGCTAGCTTTCATCTATGTATTGGGGCACTCAGGCATGAAAGGCAACGAGCGAGCTGAACGACTGACAAACAGGGTGGGGTCAGACATCATCAGCGCCATGAGAAATGCTGGTCGAACTGATGGCTTACAGGAAACCTGTGAATCGGCTTCCTTGTCTAGAGTGAGGAAGATGGGAAGCGATGGAGGGAGCCGCCAGACATGAATACTTTGTCAAAAGCGCAAGTCATTTTATTAACCAACACAGAACTGGTAAGATCAGTCGATATACACTGGCGGAGATGTTAAGGGGGAGATTGGAGCACCTGTGGATCTGTCCGGAATATGATGATGATGATGTTCCCCACTAATCACTACTTACAAAGGTGTACGAGTGCTACACAGGAAACACTCATGATGGGGGTTCACAGCCAGAGTGCCCAGTAGAACGAAGACCCCAGGAAGGTTAACCCGGTCAACAAATGTCCGCAGAAGTCGGATGTGTCTGCCTAATGGCACAAGAACACAGCTCTGCTGTAAACAAGCACAGCGCAATCACGTCTGAAAACTCCGGATGAACACAGAAGAACTGAAGAGAAACAGGCTAGAGGTCATACAGTTACAATAAAACTGCTGCACCCCTGGACCACAGCCACTCATTTACACAAAGTCACTGTGCTTTCTGATTCACTGTTAATGATATAGAATGTCAAAAACAGATGGCTGTGGTATGTATGGATACTATTCAATTCAGTAGTGTGAGTAATACACATGTTTACAGATATATCACCCTGAACATGCATGAGCCCATTGCAATGGGAGGACAGATTGACTGACAACTTGAGCACCTTTATTGGGCATTTTCAAACGAACAAATCTTTACTGCACAAGCAATTAGGCTAGCCATATCTGACCATAGATATTTTTGTTCTTACGTTCAGATAAAAGATTTAGATTTTTAATGTGTGTAAAAGGATCAACTCTTCTAAGTCCCCTATCACTATTTAAGGAGGACTGTGACATCTGCATATATGAGTTCTAGAGCTAGATTTCCACCAACTATGAATGAATTAAAATATATCCTCAGCCTTTAGCAACCTCACGTTTTTTTTTTTCATGTACCCACTAACCTGGCTATCGTATATAAAAGCATCCATGGATATAATTCTTCTGAAAATGTTGCACCAAAAACAAACAATGAAGAAGAACATCAATTAATTTTTTGCTTGATCATCACATAAATATGAAGTTGTCACGTTCTTTGAACAATCAGAGTACAAAACTCAACAAAAGTACCTCAATCTCCTTATTCCCGACCATGCAAAGGAAATTGAAAGAAGCCATGTTGATGCAGGACCTCCCATTCACTGTTATATATTTTCCATTTTGTCTGTAAATAGATGATGTTACCTACTATGAAAAGTGAGCAAGCAACATGTCAAAAATATTCATACAAAATCAGCAATATTTCTGCATTTTTTTCTATTTTTTCTCTCAACAACTCTAGCCAAAATGAGAAAACATTGTGAAATAAAATGTAAAACAAAGATGGGCGATGGTTTGGCAATCACTGTTCTTTGCAAGCAATTACCATGGCTTGCAATGTATTTCTTCTGTATTGTGAGTTCAATGTGGCAATGTTGTGAAAGTCAATGGTCAAATCTCTGATGTTCAAATGTGTTCAACTGTCAGGCCCTTCACTGTTCTGCAGTGTTTGTCCATCCCTGCCTCTACTTCAGGCGATCATGTCTTTATTACTGTTCTTCTAAAACGATTGTGATGTTTAATATGCCAAAGCATTTCACTTTCTGAAGCTTGATGCTGATTATAAACCAGTTTTCATCAATGTTCACATCTTGTTGAATGCCAGTATTTTTCTTCTTCTTGATCCATGGTATTCTAAGAATTGTTCTGAACATTTCAGTTCAAAAGCCTGGGCTTTCTTCTTTAGGGGTTGTGAAATGGCCCATGGTTTGCATCGGTTTGTTGCCACAGGAAACAATGCATGTTCCCAAAATGTTCACCTTTTTTTGTTTGTTGGTGTTGTGACGTGGGTTCTTAATGCTATTTAGCCTCTCCGTTGCTAGGACCAGTCTCCTGACTTCTTTTGAAGTCATCATTGTTGTAAATTATGAAAGCAAGTTGACATAATAAACATGCACAGAAAGTTATTGGGATTCAAATCAAGCTCTCAAATAGTCAAATACATCCACAAACTTGAGTTCTTATGTAAACATTCCTAGAACAACAATGAATGAGAATAAGAGGAGAAGAAAATGTAATAAAACCTTTTTCTTCTGCCCTTTATCACCCATTGGAGTGTGATAGGTTATTAAAGCAAAATTGGGGAAGAAGGCAAGAATGATAATTTGAAACACACTAGTATGGCCTTTCTGTGTTAACCCTAAATCAAACTCCTGTCAATCTATATTACTTAACAGGCATTTAACCTATTTCAATATGTGATATATAAATATAATACAGGCTTAAAGCTGAACATTTCTAGGTGATTTGGTGTTACCACATACAAAGAACAATATTGCTATTTTTTTATTTTTGAGCTGCTCGTGATTCCTGGGCAAGTTTTACGTTCAGTAGTTTGCCATTGTTTCTGAACGACCGGCGCTCATACCATTTCATAAAAAACCCTACGCAAAGAGGTCTGCTGCCAAATCACCCACAGCTGTGTTTCAAGCGCGGGACAGCTGTGTTTCAAGCGCGGGACAGCTGTGTTTCAAGCGCGGGACAGCTGTGTTTCAAGCGCGGGACAGCTGTGTTTCAAGCGCGGGACAGCTGTGTTTCAAGCGCGGGACAGCTGTGTTTCAAGCGCGGGACAGCTGTGTTTCAAGCGTGGGACAGCTGTGTTTCAAGCGTGGGACAGCTGTGTTTCAAGCGTGGGACAGCTGTATTTCAAGCGCGGGACAGCTGTGTTTCAAGTGCGGGACAGCTGTGTTTCAAGTGCGGGACAGCTGTGTTTCAAGCGCGGGACAGCTGTGTTTCAAGTGCGGGACAGCTGTGTTTCAAGCGCGGGACAGCTGTGTTTCAAGTGCGGGACAACTGTGTTTCAAGCGCGGGATGTAAGATTACGAGCTGTCTGTAACCCCTTCGACACACAGCTACTTAAATATGTGCATCAGCAATATCAAGTGGTGAATTCATTTCAATGCTTGTCTCTATGATGATGCATAATGTGATCAACTGGTCAGTGCAAGCATGATCTGTTTGATCTGAAACCTGCCTGTATTATCCTTACTTCTTTTTATATAAATGAAAAGTGCAAGCACAAGATGTGAAAATAATTGGGTTGTCCAAAATAATTTAGTCAACGGCCATCGGTTCTGAATGTTAGATAAAATGCATTAAACCTACACCTTTCAAGTACTGGAAGAGGACTCACCCTTCTATACAATACTTGTCCATTGACTGCAGAATGGGGTGGTCATCTGGCACATCAGGAGCTAATGGCTCAGGCTGCCAATCTTCAACGAGGGCATCTTTTTCCTTCAAGAAAATGTTTTTTAAACAGCTTTAGCCAACTCTCTCTCTGTCTGCATGATACAGGTGTTATTTGTAGTAATACAATTGGTTTCAATGATGCTATAAATGCCTGGGACAGATTAAGTAAATTTGTAGTTGAGATAGAGTAGGATGAGTTGGCTAAATTAACACAATCTGTCAGTAACAAAAGGAGTTTAGAAAGTAATATCTAGAATGTAACAACTGGTTAAAACAGAAAGCATAACAAATTGACACAAGAATGAAATACAGAGTGTAAGAGAAACTCTCACAGAATCTCAACAAAACTGTCATCTGAGGGCTTTTTCTCACTGCAGAATTCTAGGTAATGAAGATGAAAATTGTTTATATGAAGAGAGGAACTATACCACAGACTGAGAAAGCAACAGCACTAATCAGATGCATACAAGGAAAGATGGGTTAAATTACGTTTTGGTTATCATAAAAATGAGTTCAACATCTTCTAAAAATTTTCAAACTGTGCTGATCACAAAATATGTTCAACTACTCCCTTTAAATAAATGAAATGTTGATACTACTCTGTGCTAATGTGACACACATAATATGAGAACTGACTTAACACTGCAGATTTGTTTCATTCAAACGCAGCAATGAGAATGTATCTTATGATTAAAACACTAGTCCAAGTACTATTGTAGTCTACTTCTCAGGATGTAAAAGCAGGGAGAGAAGAAAGATTTCATAAAGATAAATTATGAGTAATCGTACACAGAATAAAGCCAGGAAAAAAAACCTCTCAACTAGACAGAAGAACATTACTCATGTAGTAATGGACCCATGCATAATTAGATGGATCAGCAGAAAACTCAATGGAAAATGAAAGTGGAGAAATTCTCCTGAATCTAAAACATGGAGCAAAGAAAAAGGGGAAAGCTAGAATATTGTCAAATAACTTAAGAGCAGCGGTAGCGGCCTGCACAATAAATGTATTTTACAGACAAAAATATAGCTCTCTTCACAAAAGTGAAGTCAGTTGTCTTAATACTGAAGATAATGGACGAGTCTTGAGAAAGGAAAGTCTGGCATATGAGATTACGACCTCCAGCATGAGAATGCAGGTGGAGGCAGTAACAGCGGCATTCCGGTGGCTAGAGGAGACCACTGCAACACACATTGTATTCATTGCAGATTCAAAGAGTATGCTTAGTAAGATGGAGAAAGGAATGTTTTGTGTGGAATGGCTCTCGTCGCTTCAGGGGTCACAGACAGATTGTGAGAATTGTATGGATATTTTCCCCTGGCCATGCGGGGGTACGGGGGAATTAACAGGCTGATAGGCTAGCAGGGAATGCACCTCTTGGTGGTAGTTTGCCTATGGAAAAGAGGGAGGTAGTCGTGCGCTTGTGGGGCCAGGTGGAGAAGGCGGAGGAACAGATTGAGAACCCATATGTGGAAAGAATGAGATTGCAGGGGATCGGCAGGGGTTGTATATAACTGAGAGGGAAGACCAGGAGAACTTTTAATCAGATAGCGGTGGGAACAATTAGTAGTATGACTCTTCGCTGGCTGTTGAACGAGGGGACGGAGCACGTATGGGAATGTCCTGAGTGCAGTGATGTCGGTTCTTAACTCAACTCAATACTGAAGAGCAAAAACAGCATAGAACAAGCAGACCTAAAATCAGCACTCTATGTACTACGTCAGAAATTCAAAAGAGTTTTAATACAATGGATCCCATTTCACTGAAACATATTTGAGCAAAGAACATGGGAGACTTAACTCAGCCTGACATAGACAACCTAGAAGGAGGCAATGAAGTTTATTCTTCTTCTTTCATTCGCTTGAAGTATGTCTATAACTGCATTGTTGTCTCTTGTATGAATCTAACAGTCTTTTTTAGTTCACTCAGCGGTCCATAGAGTTTATCTTCCACTGTTCTCTCTAGGCCAGAAGGTTTGCCTAGATATGTTGTATTTTGGGCAGTCTTGGAGTGTGTGCTCTGCTGTCTGCGACGCCAATCCACATGTGCACATGGCTGATTTACCAATCTTGAATTTTGTATACATGTGGTTGCGTAATCTATTGTGTCCCGTTCTGAGGCTCAGAATAATGACTTGTTCTGGTCTGTCCATAATGTGGTAGTCATCTTCAGCAGGTTTTGGTGACTTTCAGACTGATTTGATCATTCTTTTCTTTTGGTGGTATGTAACGGGCACATCAGGCTGTTATTCTTTTGCTCCTTCCTTAGCCAATCAATCAGCTTTGTCATTTCCGGGTATTCCACAGTGGGATGGTATCCATTGTATGGTGACCTTATGCTGACTGCTAAGTTCAGAAAGTAATGTCCTTAGTACTGGCAATTTCCCAGACAGGAGCACCTCGAGTACCAATTTTGGATCTGTCAATAGCACCACAGGTTGTGTAACATGGCTGGTATTTAGTAATTTCTCTGATGCTATCTTGATTGCCTCAATTTCAGCATCATAGTTATGGCAGTACTTTCCTGTTGGTACTCTGGCCATGTCCCTAGTATTATTTGGGTATTCTATGTACACTCCCGCTGTGCTGATCCATCTGTGTAGACTCAGATCCAGATGTCTTGTGGGTATTCTTCATCAAGGAAGCTGAGAGTGGCTGTTCTGTGCTGTACACTGTTCTGTTCTTCCTTGTCAAATATTCCTCACTTCTGTCTGGATTTGTAGTGATAGTTCATCTTTCCATGGAGTTCGCTCTGGAATAGTTTTCAGGGGGATACCAACTGTGGGCAGATCGGTGGTTTCTCTGCAGAGTCGTTTGGCCTGGTGGATAAAACTGCTTCTTTTCAACAGCCCCATAGCTAAGTTTTCAGATCTGTTCTTCATAGGGTGGCCTGGCAAGCTGAGGAATTGTTCTGCTTGTATTAGCGTTTTCGTATCTCTGCGCTCTCTCAGTGCTTGTCCTCCACATCTTCTCCATCTCCACTATAGGGGTTGATCTCATCCCTCCTGTGGTGACTCTTAAGTGCTTGATTTAGCACCTTGTCCAGCTCTTGTAGTGTGGTTTTTGATGCTGAATACCACACAGTTGACCCATATTCCAGGTGTGGTCGTATGCTCTGTTGATAAACTTTCCCACTGGCTCCCCATGTGGTTCCACTTAGTTTTCTCAGGATAGCCATTTTCCTTCTAGTTTTTGCTACTGCTTTGTTGGTGTGCTTTCTCCATGTCAGCCTGCCATCAAATGTTACTCCAAAGTATGTAGGGTCTTTATCTTCTCTAAGGGGTATTCCATTTATCTGGATGATCCCTGCCTTTTGTTTTGGAGAGAGGGTAAATAGAGTGCTGCTGCACTTGTCAGTGTTTATGCTGACACACCATCTATTCGCCCATGCAACAAATGTATCTACAGCTCTTTGTAGCGATCTGGTGGCCACTGATGCATGTTCATTTGTGCTCCATGGAACCAGGTCATCAGCATACATTGCCGTTTTAATTCCATGCGGTAGATTAGCAACAAGATCATTGATGAAGATTAGAAAAAGTGTGGGGGACAAGACTCTGCCCTGGGGAAAATCGTGACGCAGTAGTACTTTCTTGCTCTTGAGTCTGTCTATCTGCGCTCGGGCTCTTCTGTTGTGCAAGTATGCTTTCACCCATTTGTACATTCTTCCATTCACTTTATAGTTTCTCAGTTTCTTCATCAGACCTTCTTTCCAGACTTTGTCAAAGGCTTTCTTCAGATCTATCCATGCAGCAAGCACCAGCTTCTTCTCTTGGAATGCATCCACAATTTCTTGAGAGAGGTAGGTTGTCTGATCTTCCGAAGAGTAGCACTGCCTAAAGCCAGCCTGCTGTGGCACAAGGATGTTTTTACTTTCAATGTACCACTGCAGTCTGTGATTGATGATGCGCTCCATTGTTTTGCAGAGACAGTTGGTGAGGCTAATTGGTCAGTAGCTGGAGGCAATGGAACTATCTTTCCCTGAGTTTAGGGATTTCCCTGGTTTTAGGAGGATTGAGTCTGACATTCCCTAAGACATCCGTGAGGGTTTCTCATGCATCAGTTGCAACGTTACCTATGCGATCACCTCCACATGTTACGACATAAGATATGTCGGTAAGACAGGCTTACGTCTTGCTGACAGATTTAGACAGCATCTTTCTGATATCACCAGTGGCGCCCACAAACCAGTATCCATGCATTTCAACAGTCCTGACAACTGTGGCATGGCCGACATACAGGTCACGGCCATCAAATCATGCGCATCCCACGAACAGGATCGGAAGACATTAGAACACCGCCTCATCTTCCAGTTGGGCACACCCTCCCCTCATGGCCTCAATGCCCAACACAGTTTCATTTAACTTCCAAACCCCACTCCCTAGTTTACAGTCCTCTATCAAGGTATTTGCAGGTCCTTTGGAGAACATCGCAGTCAACTTTCTTGGCAGTTTTGCGTTCAGTGTTTTGCTATTGGTTTCTGAACAACCACGACTCAAACCCCTCTGTGAGGACCAACACAATGTAATCTTCCGCAGCTGTGTTTCAAGCGCTTAACGAGAATTGCCATGTGTGAACTGCGTCCGCGAAATCTTTGCCGGCCCCAATTTTTACTTTTCCGCTCACATGGGCACTTTTCCACCACCACTCCCCTCCCGCTCAACCTTTGACCCATTTACCATACATCCGGTCCATACAATTCACTGACAGTCCAACGTGTGTCAGTCTCTCCTAGCAAGGATACAGAATCATATAAGTACCTTTAATTAGTTTAATATTGTCATGTAGTGTGTTTCATGTAGTTTTGTGTCAGTTTGTGTTTGTTTGTCCTGTGCTGACGAAGGCTTTGGCCGCAACGTCCAATTTGTCTCTTGTAGTCGTGTTTTAGTAAAGCTCAAAATCTACTTTTTGTTTTTTGGTGATTCATTCATTCCCTGATTTTAGGAGGGGTATCATGATTGCTTCTCTCCAGGCTTGTGGAACGCTGCCTAAGGTCCAACTGTTATTGAAGATCTGCAACACCTTTGCTTTGGCCTCTGTTCCTAGGTTCATGATCATTTCATTGGAGATACCGTCAGCTAATGGTGACTTTCTCATTTTCAGTTTTGATATGGCTAGCTCCAGTTCGGTGATTGTGATATGTGCCTCCAGAACCTCATGTACTGTTTCAATATGTCCTGTATGTTGCCATTTCTCTCGAATCTCTTGTTGTTTCTCTGGACTAATTTCGATATTGTTATCTTGTACGAATGAGTCCGCAAAACGGTCAGCTGCTTGCTTTCCTGTTAAGATGTTTCCGTCTTTTTGTAGTGCAATTTTTGAGTTTCTCCCTGTGCCCTCATCGTTAAGATGTTTTATTAGCTTCCACAACTTCCTTGTGTCTGTTTCAAAGTATAGCGACTCTATTTTCTCCTGGCAGCTTTTCCATCTAGCCTGCAGCTGGGCCCTTCGAAATTTGGCTTTTGCATGCTGGTATTTATTGTGGTGCTCTTAGCTGGGTTTGGCCTCTGCTTGCTTTCTACACACTTCCACATCATTATGCAACTGTTCCAGTTCACTACTCCAGTAGGGTTTATAATGTTTATGGGCTCCTCTTGGTACTGTTTCTCGTCCTGTCTGTAGTATGCATTTTCCCAAACTCTTCAACTACTTTATTTATGTCTTTCTCAGTATTCAGGTTTCTAACCAGTATGCTGGTGCGATGCTTGTACATTGGCCAGTCTGCTTTCTTGTAGTTCCACCTCGAGAGGGTGCTGCTTTCACTTACAAGCTCATTTTCTACAGTTAGAAAGACTGGTTGGTGGTCACTGCCACCAAGTTGTTTCCCAACAATTTGTGTAATGTTCCACTCCAGGTCTGGTGAATGAAAAGCCAGGTCAGGTGTAGTTGTAGTGTGCCATGATCTCAAGTAGAAAGTATGTAGGTTGGACGGCTTGTTAATCAAGATGAATCTATTCTTATCCTGCCAGTCTTCTAGTCTCTCTCCTCTCTGGTCCATGTAATCATAGCCCCAGCTCTGCGAGTGGCTGTTGAAATCGCCACACACAATCATTTTTTTCTTTTAATGGTAGTGTGCCCATGCCTGTGGGAGGTCACCTGGACAGTATTAATTGATCAGGTGAAGGTCTGTATTGCCTGTCTTAAGTTTAAGAGTCTGATACTCAGCTCCTTCCATGTAAACTTCAATTTGGGAAGCGGTGATGTAATTTTTTACAAGGGTCAGTATCCCACCCTTTCGCCCGTCCTTTCAGTCAGATCGGTAACACTAGTAGCCTCTGATTTTGAAGGTTATATTTTCGTTGAGGTGAGTTTCTTGATTGTTGCCGACTCCCTCCACATTCCAGTGCATTGTTTTGAGTCTTTGTTTGGTATGGCCAGACGCTCTAATCTTAAGTCCCTTGGCTCCACAGGATATTTGAGAAGGACCTCCAGTAGTTGTGGTTGGACTCTTTCGAGGCATAGAGCCCGGCACTGCACCTGCCTGGGGGTCCAAAGCAGGGCAAGCACCATAACATTTAGTAGTAGTCGACATATTTCATGGCGTGATTGCGTGGCATCCTGATTTCTGTGGTGCGCCTCCTGGCTGGTTGCCTCCGTCTTTAGCACCTTTCCTTTGCTAGAGCAGACTGTGGTCTTACTTCAAGCACGCACACACGTGTCTGCGCATGCATGTACGTGCATACACATCTAGAGCGTTCTGGTTATTTCTCGGCGCCAGTGACTTGCCGCCGCCGCCCCTTCTCCTGTTAGTTAAAACAGGTCCGCCACGAGAAGACCAGGAGTTGGACTTTTGCTGCAGAGGTGATGAATGCATGAGCCATTAGGGTATCTATGCAAGGTTGGGCCTAACCCCGCCCCAGGCTACATAATAGCAACATTTGGAAACCAATGAAGGTTATAAGAAGCATCCATAGAACCAAGTTAGAATCAGAGCATCCAGGCTACCAGAATGATTATGCATATTACCAACTCCACTGACGTGAACAAGTAGCAATCTTCAGACTCCACACAGGACATAACAGGTTGAGATAATACATGTTTAATCAGCTAAGAAGGAGGTACTGATGAATGTGACTGGAGTCGGTAAATGATGGCTAAACATTTGCTGCAAGAATACCTTACATATGCAGTACAGACAAAATTTGTTTTTGACATGCACAACTGTTTACAATTACCTTCTCTGTCAACACAGTTTTCTCTGGGGAAAAGCTCTGAGATACATATATCTTTACAATAAGCAAAATCAGAGCCACTTCGAAGACCACATGATACCAGGGGGCCTAAGAAAAAAATGAAATGTTTAGGTTCAGAAACAGACATTTCATATAATTTATAGAAATAGCACTTACTAAAATCTGTTTTTTTTCATAATTTGCACTGTATATATGTAAACTAAGCAACCTCAAACTTATTCTCACAAAGCAATGTTTACACATCTGTATGTGCGCATTATATGCGAACAAGCAATTTTGTATATATAAACTGTCTTTAGACTAGATTTTAATGTATATAAATTCTTCCATGACAACTGCACTTTAAAATAATGTTGTCCTATTCAAGATAACAAGCAAACAAACTAATGAGTCAATGTGAGACCCTAGTTACAGTAGTTACACTGCAAACAGCCAGTCGGCATACAAAATAGTCAACATATCTTTCAATAAATGTCATTAGTTTATAATGTCTGAGCAAATACCACATGGGGCTGTATTCACATTTGATTTATCATGCTACATAAATCAAGTACAAAAAGCCAAAATATAATTCTTCTATTCACTTCATATGATGTAGAACTCTGCAGTACACACCTGACAAGATGCAGTTAAATATTTTTTTTTTATTTTTTAATGTTGCATATCCCTTGCAGGATGTTGCAGTCAACACCAGCATTTTTCAGCTGCTGTTAATGTACTAGGCAAGTTTTTACGTTCAGTAGTTTGCCATTGCTTTCTGAACAACCGGCTCCCATACCAGCATGTTATAACACAACGCGACACGGTCTGCTGCACAAATCGGTTGTGGCTGAGATTCAAACGCCTGGTACCCGGCTCACGAACCGCGTTCGCAAGCCTTTGGCCACGGAGCCGGAGTTAAATATACCAGTCAATAAATTGTGCAAACTATTGTCTGTGGTCACAAGACCAAGTGTCACACTGGACAAGACATTGTAGTACTTGTTTGGTGCACCTTACATACAGCTGGTGCAACCTACATACAGCTGGTGCAACCTACATACAGCCAGTGCAAACTCTCTGGTAGCGAGAACCGTATACTGTAAACAGACTTCTACCGGAAACCATTTTTTCCGCGCTTGCGCAGAAGGGTTTCGTCGTGTCTACATCATTGACTATTAACATACACTTTGTATATCTCATTGGATATATTTAAATAACTTGTGCCAATAACGAATTACCATCTCCGCTTCCGGTAAAATGGCCAGTCTAATCATTGCGCATATAGCCGGTGGTTAGATTTGAAATTGTCTTTGAGATAATTTCACTATTTGGCATACCATAAATAATTATAATAATTTTAGTACAAGGCATAGATATTCGTTAATTTTAGCTGCATTTTCGAATTCTGCATGCAAAGATACATAAATTTGGAAAGTTTCATTTAAATATATGGGGACCCTCTGGTAGAAAAAAATTAGTTTCGCGGACATGATAAATTCCTCTTTGTGATTGTAAATCCACATTGTCGGCACGCAATAAAATTTTTTTTTAGTACAAGGCATAGATATTCGTTAATTTTAGTTGCATTTTCGAATTGTGCATGCAAAGATACATAAATTTGGAAAGTTTCATTTAAATATATGGGGCCCCTCTGGTAGAAAAAAATTAGTTTTGTTTGCGGACATGATAAATTCCTCTTTGTGATTGTAAATCCACATTGTCGGCACGCAATAAAAATTTTTTTTAGTACAAGGCATAGATATTTGTTAATTTTAGTTGCATTTTTGAATTGTGCATGCAAAGATACATAAATTTGGAAAGTTTCATTTAAATATATGGGGACCTTCTGGTAGAAGTTTCAGTACCAGTCTTGCACACCCGCTGGTTCCTCAATTTATTGAGGGGAAGAAGAGCTCTGTAACAGTCTCTGTGGAAATGGCACTTTGGTGCAGGGTCAGAAGGGGGGTCAGCAGACTAACCTCACTGCAATAGATGCAGGGTCAGGGGGGAGTCATCAGACTAACCTCACTGCAATAGATGCAGGGTCAGAAGGGGAGTCATTAGACTAACCTCACTGCAATAGATGCAGAGTCAGAAGGGGAGTCATTAGACTAACCTCACTGCAATAGATGCAGAGTCAGAAGGGGAGTCATCAGACTAACCTCACTGCAATAGATGCAGGGTCAGAAGTGGAGTCATTAGACTAACCTCACTGCAATAGATGCAGGGTCAGAAGGGGAGTCATCAGACTAACCTCCCTGCAATAGATGCAGGGTCAGAAGGGGAGTCATTAGACTAACCTCACTGCAATAGATGCAGGGTCAGAAGGGGAGTCATTAGACTAACCTCACTGCAATAGATGCAGCAGAGTCAGAAGGGGAGTCATTAGACTAACCTCACTGCAATAGATGCAAGCCCTTCTCACAGCTCTGATGACCTGAGCATTGACATATCAGACTTAACAGGGTTAAACTCAGGTTTCCAGAGTATCACCAATCAAGCAATCCCTGTAGGGGTGTCAAATCATCTATATCTATAAAACAGAGTGTATGTTTGTTTGTGGGTCTTGGATGCGTTCGAAAACGGTACATCCGATTGAGATGAAATTTTCTACACGTCTTCCTTTCATTCCTGTGCAACCGACTATAATAATTTCTTAATGTAAAATCTTCTACTTATTTAATAACATTTACTTTTCCATTTTCATTATATAATGTCTATATAGCAGGGGGACTTCACTCTAGAAAAGTTATTTCAAGGGGCATAACTTTTAATAACATTTCTATATACTTTATAGTCATATTGTTGGACTTACCTGCACTATTGTTAAACTCTTTGTCTATAGTTATTTTTAGGCATATGAGTTATATTAAATAATGATATAATCTTTAAGGTATTTTTAAAATTTGCATAAAAATAATGCATTATGCATAACATTTTAACCCATCTTTTTCTGCTTACAAAACTTATCAACTGTCATTGTCGGTGATTAAAAACAGTTTTCATTAAAAATAATGAATGGTGTGTGGAAGGACATTCTTTTAAGTTACTGTGCGCCAGGAGCTGGGCGAAACCACGCCGGGTCAGATAGACAGACAGATAGTCGGGAACGGAAGCTTATTTGACTACTTATATGAATGAATTAAATGACATGCTCCCCACCAGGGACTGGGTGAAGCCGGGCCGGGTCAGACAGACAGACAGATAAACAGACAGTCGGGAATGGGAGAGCTTATATGACTACGTATATGAATTAAATGAGATGCTCCCCACCAGGGACTGGGTGAAGCCGGGCCGGGACAGACAGACAGACAGATAGACAGACAAACAGATAGTCGGGAACGGGAGAGCTTATATGACTACATATATGAATAAAATGAGATGCTCCCCACCAGGGACTGGGTGAAGCCGGGACAGACAGACAGATAGTCGGGAACGGGAGAGCTTATATGACTACTTATATTAATTAAATGAGATGCTCCCCACCAGGGACTGGGTGAAGCCGGGCCGGGTCAGCCAGACAGACAGACAGACAAACAAGCAGACAGACAGACTGACAGATAGATCCCCTCCAGGGCCTGGGCGAAGCCGGGCCGGGTCAGCTAGAGTTACATATAATAAGTGACTACTTATGATTTTGAGCGACATGTCCTTTTCCATACTGGAGTTTCTTGCTGGTTTCTATTTCATCACTGTGCCTTACAGTGATTCAGTGACTGAACCATTTCCAAGGTCACATAACACAAAAGGCTAACATCATGGTAATGTAGTAACTGATGTCCTGGGTTAAGGTATAACACCCATAACAGATACTAACTTAGGGTTGTAAACAGTTAGACCTTGAGGTATCCCAGGTCACTGCATACTGAGGGAGGATACTCAGCACTCTTACTCACCATTTCATCCATGAAATATTAGAAAAATATCTAGTATGGCTCATGTTGCCATTGCTGACACCTGACACTGAAACCACTGTGTTGGTAAGCAAATGCACAAACCACTGTGTTGGTAAGCAAATGCACTAACCACTGTGTTGGTAAGCAAATGCACTAACCACTGTGCTAGCACAGCATGACTAAATATCTACTGTAACAAGGTCATGGTGCTCCTATAGTAGATACTGCTGTTGGCGTGTGAAGTGTTAGGCTTTCATAAAATCTAGGTCAGGTGGCCAGCTTTCTTCCTCGTCATTTGTCTTTCCCAGTCATCTCATCTCATCATGTTCCTCTTGTACCTTGCAGTGTGAGGAAATGCAACTGAAAGACTAAATGTCATGGCAGGGCAGAGCAGGCCCTAAGCTTTGGTTGGTAACTGGTCTAGGATCGAAGCTCCGATAGGCAGACAGTTAGAGCATTGCTTTGCTGATCTGGCAGCTTCTGCAGCTTGTCTAGTTCCAGACGTATTGGTGTCACCATTCCTCTGGAGTACACTAGACAGGCCGAGAGAGGGATCATGCTGCATGGGCAGCATGGTCTCTAAATTCAGCCCAGGCTTTGTGTTGTGGAGAGATAACCCCATTTTACAAACTATCGTCTGTTAAGACGGCAAGGTGCCAGTCAGGTAGAAACTCTTTACTTGTTTCAAGGGATGTTCGTTTAGGTAAATTGTTTTTTTTTTTCTTTAGTTACAGTCATTACCTCTGTTTTACTTGTGCTAATTTTCATATTATGTCCCCTACCTACATATTTTGTTTAGACTATTCATGTGGTCTTGTAATTCATCATCTGATTCTGCTATTAGTGCTTGGTTATCTGCAAACAGGAGTTCTCTAATGGTGTAATTTGCAGATGGTTCATCTTCTGTGTTTCCGTCATGTGGTGTTCTTGTGGTCTCTGTTTGGCTGGTTTCTTTTTTATTTTTCTTTGTCAATTCCCAGAAAATTATCCAGTATCCATTGTTATGAGGCTGAGTCAATTCCAGATCCGTACTGGCAAACAACAATCATCCTGTCTTGCCTCTGTTGTGGACAACCCAGGCCACAAGCTTCCAAAGTGACATTTTTTTTACATTTTTAAAGAACCAACCTCACAGTACAGGACATGTCTGTGGCTTAGGGGACATAGAGTTTCAGAACCCCCTGATATACCGAGTCAAGGATTCAACATCTGCTGCAGGCAATTTGAAAGTTAACTGCTTTGCCTTGATTTAGATTACATGAGGTGTTGGTTGTGCAGAAAGCAATGGCGGCTGCTGAACTAGCTTATTGCCTAGTAACTCACAAACTGAACAGCCAATAAATGCTAGGGTTAACTGCAATGTCCTGTAAAGATTGTTTTAATGTTAAAACTATCAATTGGTTTTTCCTTGGTCAAAAAATGCTAGTGTTCAGTATTAATCATATGAGTTAAAGGAAGTATTAATAATTTGTGGTGAAACCCCACTCCACCCACCCCCACCCACACTCTCTCTCTCTCTCTCTCTATGCTTATCAATGTGTTTTTTTTTTCCATTATATTCATCTTTTACTAAAGTTCATGTAGCATGAACTAGCCTTTAAGTTCTATACAAATTCATATTTTATTTTCATCTACTTAGAGAGTACTGTGTACTAATAAATAATAATCCTCCCGTGTGTTGCCGGGGCCCATAAGGGAAGCAAAGAATAGCAAAACTGTAGCCTACCACGCATGTCGTAAGAGGCAACTAAGGAGGCTTGATGGTTCCGTCGCCCTGCTACTGAGTGAGTGCGTGGCGCGACACTGTGAGCTGTGAGTTTCGTGTGAAATGCTTTTAATCTGCCTGAGGTTTTTTGGAACGTGACTGCATGTTCGGAGTGATGGCAGGTGGCTATGTCCCAGAGTTGACCGGTTTTTGCCTTATGCAGAAATGCGTGGCTGCTGGGCTTCTGGTTGACTGCCACTGCCATCAGCGATGAACTGTATTTTCGTGGACTGTGTGGGTGAACATCTAGGAAACATCCAGATGGGAAAATGACAGCCGATTCCATCAGCGATGAACTGGGTGTTTCATGGGGGACTGGTGTGTTGACATTCTGGTGGCGGCATTATGCACAGTGTATTTGTGCGGGCTGTTGTTTGTCGAGACTCCTGTCTTTTCCACTTTTCACATTGGGCAGTGGGGAGCGTTTTGTGTGATATTCACTGGCACAGGAATGGAGCATAATGGGGACGACCCGTTGCTGTGAAGTTGGAACTGCGACTAACTAACTAATAAATAATAATCTTTCTATTATCTTGTTCATTTTGTTCTACTTTCACCTTCACAGTGCGGGAAACGACTAGAAATTTTTGGACATTGACGGTTTTTTCAAGAATTATCCAATCTCTTGCAGCTCCCATGTTTAATTTTTTTTTTCCTTTTATTACTATCTACTTATTAGTAACGGGTCTCAACGGCAAAGCCCATATCAGTGGGTCAATTCTCTACCAAGGTGACTCACAGTCGGCAGACTAGTCCACTCAGAACTGACACGGAGACCAGGTCCTGTGTCGTCACTCACTGGGCGGTGACAGATGTCAGATGAGAACAGACTGAACTGCAACATCGATTACCAATATTAATATATGTGTATAAATAAAGCTACCCACAATATATCGAAGATACTCTTATACTTTTAAAGGTATAACATTTTAGCAGTTATAAATGTCACAAGTCACTAATAACAATTTCAACAGTACCTGTAAGACCCCTTGGATTAAATCGTACATGTCCCATGTCGCTGGCATGAACGCCATTTTGTTCCTGTCAGAGCATTTCGTCCGGCAACGTTGCCAGGTCCAAGCTTGTGATGTGCCAAATCTGTTCTCTAATGTCACCAAAATTATGTTCAACCTCATCGACACCTTGAATCTTCCTCTTCTTCTCTCTAGCCCGCACTCAGATCCTCACCTTATGTCTTTGATAAAAACCCGTAGTTTTTTTTTTTTTTCCAGGTTTTTGACAGTCCTGTCAATGTTGTTGGTGGAATGGAATTGGTTAATACCAAATGAGTTTATTAAACTATTAAACTTTGTATTCATATCTGTAAGATGAGCAGGCCTCATAGCAATAACAATAGCAGACCCTGGGGGATTTCTTCTTGCCTTATTTGGTTGTTTCAGGATTTGAGGTTTGAAGACGGTTTTCTCGGTCGGTCGTTTATTTCTATGCCCACTACCACAACTATACGGTATTTATGTTATCTAATAGCGCTCAACCGTATTTCAAAGGTTCAACGGGCTGCATGACAATGCAGTCATCACCTTCAATTGGTCGTGTAGATATCTGTGAACATTTCAGACTGTCTAACATTTTGTACCGAAAATTGCTTGTTTGGTTTGATTTTTAAGGACCATCTTCATAGCACATGGAATCATTCATAAATGTTTTGAACTATTTCCTTGCATCATGATCATTAGATAGCAAGTCCTTTTACATTAACCGTCTTATCACCGATGAACCAGTGTGATCACCAGAACGTGATCCCAGAATTACGATTGTCTTTTCCTGGTGTAGGGATCCGCTCAATTATGCCTAACAGATTATAGACTCAAGACAAAGATCATGTGGAAAATCAAGCAAATAATAAACCGATGGTCTGCAAGGTGTTGAATGCGCCTGGCCCTGCAGCCAGCAGGGTTAGGATCGGCTAGCCTCTCCTAGGAGGGGTGAAAAGTGAAAATTAGTAGCCTGCCGATGACCCACAGACTACACAAGTCAACCCCACCTCCACGTGGTGCAGATCGGGAAACCATGACCGCGAGGCCATGGGCTAACGGGGCTATGGCTCGCCGTAGGGGATGGACTCCCTGTGGTCAGATTTTTGTCCTAAACCTGCGACTGGCCTAGCAAGCCGGCACGGGGTCTTCATACTGCTCGTAGAAAAACTAAGAAGTATAAACGGAAGAGATAAGATCAGAAATGAAGAAATCAGGACTAATGTGGGGGTTATAGCAGCACTAGATTTTATTAGAAAGCAGCAAGTCAAATGGTTTGGCCATGCAAGTAGGTTACCATTCAACAGCAGCATACCACAACAAGCAATGATGATGTGCAGACCAGATGGAAACAGAGGAAGAGGCCGGCCACGTAAACGTTGGACGGAGGGACTAGCAGAGTCCATGGGAATATCGATACATGAAGCCCATAATCGGGCACTCTCACGATGTTTATACTTCACCTCGACACCGCAAGGTACAAGAGGAACATGATGAGATGAGATGAGATAAACCGATCTCTCTTGGTAAAACCACACTTCAAGAGTTGAAATCATACACATATTACGTAGCAATGTAGACACAGATGGGGGACAGATAGAGACATTAAAATAAGAATATAAAAGACAAAGTCTCACAGCAGTAGGATAATTGTGGAAGTCAAAAGAAAATATATTTAGTACGAAACTTATAATATTTAGCTCTAACTTCAAAATCAGTAGTGCTGTATAGATCCAAAATGAGGAGAACGACTAAAACATTTACTAATAAACTGTAAACAATCCTTGACTAGTGGCTGTGCAGAACAGACAGACCAAATGGTTTGAGAGAATCATTAATGGGGAACTTGTGGAGAAAACTGAATAAATGCCAGTGAATCAAGGGGTGAGGAAGAGTCACTGGTGCATGATGAGAAAACACTGAGAAAATATGTTAGTGATTTAGGCGCTCAAGCCCCTCAACAGATCTTGATCCTTGGTGTTCTGCATCAGTTCTGCTGCAGACATTCCCCCCATGCCACTGTGTTGAGACATACGCAGAAGAATCTTAAGAGTCAAAGATGTGGAAAGGACATGGCGGAAGCTACAGAAAATGGCACAATATAGGGGGAGTTAGCGTAAGTTGGCTGGAGGTCTATGCTCCATAACAAAGAAAATATAATAAAAAGAAATGATTGCATATTAGACTCTTTTGTTGTCTGTTGGATTCTACGCATTCTGCGCAGAGCACACGTTTGTGATTCTTTATAATTCTAGCAGTCATGATAGATTCTTCACAATTAAAAGAACTCGTTTTGTGACTTTCATGGGCAGAGACTCGTCACATAGAAAGTGCTCGACCTGATAGAATACATCCTTTGCCTGAATGATTGTGAATATTCTCTCGGTGTTGCTTTCCCCATTTCTGCTTCCTCCTTTTCGCTTGCAGGTCATTGGTCATGAAATATTTAGTCTTGCTGCTGGGATGAAGCTCACCATCTTCTCCAGTTTACTGCGGGAACCTCTTAGTTTCTGCTTCAGTTCGCATATCTCTGGTCAAGCTGGCAGCGCAGATCTGTATAAGATTAACATAATTAAAGGATGTACACGTGTTTCTGAATGACAGTTGCACGTGGATATTTGCCTGTGTGCAAACCTAGTCATCTGCACGGGCTAGTCATTAGAATACAGGCGGTAGTTTCCTTTGCCTTTTGGGTGGAGGAGTGAGTCAGATCTGATGTCCATAACTGTATTTATCTTCCACTGAGAGGTGTATTGGCTGCATGTGACGGTTTAATGCAGCGGAGTCTCTGTGGCGAAGTGGTCAAGCCGTTTGACGTTTGACTCGTGAGCCGAAGGTTGTGGGTTCGATTCCGGGCTGTGTCCTTCGGTTTACGAGTTAAATGTTTCGGAGACTCCCATGGGTCGTCGCTAAAAGCTACGGAGTTCGTGCTTTGTGCGACTCTTTCCGTGCTGCGGAAAGAGACCGAGCCATATGGGATAAAAACCCGGAGCAATGAAGTCGACCCTGTCGACGGTTAAGCGACGGTTTCCGCTTCCCGGCATGGCAACGGATAGCTGAACTGTTCCATTCTGCTGCCAACTTTAGACAAGGCGCCAGTTCTCTCATTCCCAGTAATTCCACGATGGAAAATTGAAAAGTAACCCATTGGGGGAGGGGTGGGAGAGAAATGGGCTGTAGTAGAAGGTTTGTTGGTGTCACTGAGCTCTGATCTTGTCGTAGAATAGATAATGATGTCCGGTGTTCTGCACCTGCGCTATACAAAGAAAAGATTCCCTGGCGAGAGATAACATTCCGTGTATGCAGATAGGTGGGAATGGACAGAGTTACACCATATAATTAATCTGAAAAACAAAATAGCATGTAAACAACGTGTGTGTGGTGCCCATTATTTGTAACTGGTTTTCATTAGTAATTTAATAATTTATCATTTATTGTTTTTTGCGAATGAATACTTTTCGTGGAACTACCCGTGCTTTGATTAATATTTCCTACCAGAATAACCAGTTCACAACGTCGCCGTCGTTTCTAGTTCAGAAACTGCTGACAAATGTCCAGTACTCACTTGATGTGGCTGGACTGGTCGCAGGGCCGTGCTGATCGGGGAGAAACATCATCGCACCGTCACTGTTGGGGATTGAGCCTGGAATTAATGCAGCGAAATATGCCGGGCAATCTATTTTTGTTTGTTTGTTTTTGTTTTCGTTATTTAAATTCACTAAGGGAAAGCATTGCTTTGAATCATAAACAGTGTCAGGGTGTTCTCTCTTTACCCGTCTCTATAAATACATATTGAGGCAGAGAGAGAGAGAGAGAGAGAGAGAGAGAGAGACAGAGAGAGAGAGAGAGAGAGAGAGAGAGAGAGAGAGAGAGAGAGAGAGCGACGTTGCAATTCGTTAGAGCTTCCTTGTTAAAGTTTGATAAATGTCTAATAGAAATGAGACAACATAACAGTACATATTGAATAACCAGCTAATACATCAGAAACAACATGACCGTAAATGATGAATGAACATCTAATCTATCTGAGACAACATGACAGCAAATGATGAATGAACATCTAATCAATCTGAGACAAAATGACAGCAAATGATGAATGACCATCTGATCTATCTGAGACACATGACAGCAAATAATGAATGAACATCTAATCTATCTGAGGCAGCATGACAGTACTTGATGAATAAACATCTAATCTATTTGATACAACACGACAGTAAATTATGAATAAACAGCTAATTTATCTGAAATAACACAACGGAAATGATGAATGATTATCTAATCTATCTGAGTCAACATGGCAGTAAATTATGAATGAATAGCTAATCTATCTGAAACTACATGACTGTAAATAATGAACGACTATCTAATCTATTTGAGAAAACATGACATTAAATGATGAATGAACAGCTAATCTATATGATACAACATGACAGTACATGATGAATGAACAGCTCCCTTATCTGAAACAACACGCCAGTACATTATGAATGAACATCTAATCTATCTGAAACTACATGACAGTAAATGATAAATAAACAGCTAATAAATCAGAAAAAACACAACCGTAAATGACGTATGAAGCTAATCTATCTGAGACAACATGACATTAAATGATGAATCAACGGCTAATACATCAGAAACAACATGACAGTAAATGATGAATGAACATCTATTCTATCTGAGATAACATAACAGTAAATAATGAATGAACAGATAATCTATCTGAAACGACATGGCAGTAAATGATATATGAACAGCTAATACATCAAAAACAACATGACAGTAGGGGAGACTGAGGAGAAATGGACAAGCAATTTTGTAGTTTTCAATTTTTGCTCATCACCGGAACAGATTTTATCGAAACATAACAAAACCATGACTAAAATGTTGTACATTCATTTATTTTAAAAGGGGAAAACATTTAGCAATCTATTTCTATATGTTTCTTTACAAGATGCATTTCAAAAATGTATATGAACATGGGGAGAAATTGACCACCATTGGGGTGAAATGGACCAGCACGTGGGGAGCAATGGACCATAGTGGGGAGAAATTGACCTTTTTTAAAAAGAAGCAGCAACAACTCATCCATATTGCTATAAGAAATAAATAATCATTAAAAGGATATTTGCAGTTTTTTTTTTTTTTTATTTTAAGCGACAGTAAAAAAGTTTAATATGATATATTAATCTAATATAAAGTTTTATCGAACATTTATGCCTGCAAGACTTTCTTTGAAGACATAGCCATCTTTGGTCCTAGAAGTGGTTCCAGTGATTGTAGATCTAGTAAGCTGTGCTTTAATACATGTAATTGAGACACTGGCGACATCTTCTACCTTAGGCTTAACAAATTTACCAGCAACCTTCTCACTCTTGCGCAAGAACTCTACCTCAACATCACCATCATCATCAATGTCTCCCCTTACAATTCCTACATAGTAAACACAAGTCTTCTTTGTTCCATATTCACATAGCACACACTGGCCTTCAAAAACCTCACGCACACCAGTCAAGCTAACCGTACACTCCTCATTTTCACCAAATGAAACATCAGAATCTGTGTCATCACAAAACGAAATGTCAGTTTCTGGATCTGAATCAACATCAAGTTCTTTCAGCAGCTGTCTCTTTGCCTTTTTGGGTGGAACTTTTGCTGCCTTTTCTTTCATCGCCGCTCTTTCCCTAATTCGATCCATTTCTGGCGTAGAAGTAGCCAGCATAGTTTTTCCTCTTTTCCTCATATTATTTGAATCCTCTTTCTCTGGATGTCACCTGGCCTATTTGCTTCACTCCTCGTGGGGCAATTACTTTTGGCACTTTCTGTACAGTGGTCAGACCTGACTCATCCAAATTGTAGATTTGAGCTCCACTCACATTTAGTTTTGTAATGGTTTCCTTCACAATGTTGAAGAAGGTGCAAATATTATGTTTGTTGAAAGCTGTAGCTCTAGCCAGAGATGTTGCCTCAGGTTGCCTTATGGTCAGCTCGGGATTCCGTAGCAAAAATCCACAAAGCCAGTCATTCCCTGCAATCATTTGCTCATCCCAGGTTAAAGGATGTGCAATGTTATTGACTTTCGCCATCTCGTACGCCAAAATACGAACGTTTTTAGTTGTGAGTCCATGGAACATTCTTGCACAATCTTTCAAGTAACTAGCAAAATCAGCTTCTTGCTTAGCTGTGAAAACAAGGCTATGCCTATAATTTGGTACGAGTCTAGTAGGCAGACCATTTCCTTCTCTGTCTTTTGTAAGATTGTTATTGAGGGTAGAGCGAGCAATGCCGTACTCCCTTGCAGCTTTCCTCACTTTCATTCCATTTTTCACAGCATTAACAGCTTCTCTCATACGTTCCTCCGTAACGAGACCCTTGTTGGTGTTTCTGATGTACAATCTTGGCATCTGAAACAAAAGAGTGACATAATTATATAACATTTAGAATGGTAGGCCTATCATTTGCAAAGAAATACTGTTCATAGCATGAATGGCGTGCATCTTTAATAAATCACTGAAATCAAATTTGTTAACAGTTTTATTGGTCTAGATTTAGACCCCATTATTAAAAAGAATCAATAATGCTGATATTCGAATGCAATCTTCAACACTTTTAATAACAACAGACTGTCTTGTCAATTTCTTCTATGGGGAGAAATGAACCATGGGGAGAAATGAACCGGTCCATTTCTCCCCCATCAATGTATTAAACTATTCAGCCATAAAGTCTCTTAAATCTAATATTATATGCTATATTTTTTATATGAACTCTTAAATAACAAGTAAATAAAGATATTAACGTAATTACCTTGTCCTGATTCCTGACTATGCGTCTGCTTTACGATGGTGTCTGGAACTGGAAAAAGAAACTTTAGTGCAGAACATGTTTCAAACTTTGCGTGGGAACGACCTGTGCGGGAAGTCGATGGCAAATGAAAAATTCGGACTATGTTTGATGTGGAAAACAAACTTATTATGGTTTCACTTTCATTGCATCACAGCCAGGGGCCAGAGAGGGGGTGGTCCATTTCTCCCCTATGTCCATTTCTCCCCAGTCTCCCCTAAATGATATATGAACAGCTAATACATCAAAAACAACATGACAGTAAATGATATATGAACAGCTAATACATCAAAAACAACATGACAGTAAATGATATATGAACAGCTAATACACCAGAAACAACATAACAGTAAACGATGAATGAACAGCTAATCTACATGAATCTACAATGTAACTCTTAAGTTGAAAGTAACCCGCCTCATGATGTTTGGACTGTAACATTATATATATATATATATATATATATATATATATATATATATATATATATATATATATATATATATATATATATATATATATCCTTTACATGACATAGCTGTCAACGTAGCATGTTACTGCTGTTGTGATCTCGTGGCAAGTCTACGCTCAGTAGTATGCCATTGTTTTCTGAACCACCGGCTTCCATACCAGTTCGTTAAAACCCAGCGTAACGCGGTCTGCTGCCAAATCGCACACATCTGTGTTTCGAACGCGGGTAAGCGGGATTAAGAATCGCGTCCGTAACACCCTCGCCACGAACACCGACTGTAACATACTGGCTAATATTTTATGACTTTTGCCACAAGCTCCATTTCTTATTCTTTTATAGGGGGGGGGGGGATAAAGGGAAGAGGATCCACTTCATTTCACCGGGTTTCATCCCATACGGCTCGATCTCTTCACTCGGAATGTGGCCTGCCGAAAGTGTCTCACAGGGCTACGGACAGTAGCTCCGGCGACGACTCTTGTGGGGTTTCCGAAACCTGTCAAAAGGGGGGGGGCGAAAGCAGTGCGTGAACCGAATGACAGCGACTGAAAACAAGCGCACGGCCTTCGGAACGCTAGGTAGTCAGTTTGACCACTTGACCACGAAGAGCTTCCTCAACCACCTCACGTGGACCTTCCCCCATGTTTCTCGCCTGTAAACCTCTTCTACTTATTTTGTATTTCGCTCTGCAACTGACACCCAGCACTTGTCTATTTTCACGACTCGCTAATTCGGATCGATTTCAAGACCTGGTTTCCCAACTCAGCCAAGGCCGCAGGTCCAACACCCCCGCTCTTCCCCATTTTCCAGTTTAGAATGTTATTGCGCAATAACATTTTCTTGATAATTTGTTAATATCCTTTCCCCGACAGCGTTTACCGTATTGTGTATGCTTCATGAATTGCTGCAGCTATTATAACAATTAAATCATCGATAAGTGATAAACTTACATCTCGAATACTTCCGTGTTTGGTATATCATCATCATCACCAAGTGCCTTGCCGGTTAGCGATCACGCTTCTCTACAAACGCCAACTCCGACGCATTGATCAATTCGTGTGTTGACTCCCTTCCGTGCCATGACAAAGATTGTCAAGAATTTTCTCTCGCTGACTTCCTCTATCTCTATTTCCAGAAATCTTTCCGCTTGTCCCGTGTTCTAGTGTTTGTCTTCTTATAATATACCCCCCCCCCCCCGCCCCCACCTCCAAATGACTGCCTCTTTGGTATATATGCTATTGAATGGCCACTTTAGTCCGATAACCCTTTCATTAGAGTAATTACATCTAGGTGGGGTGTGTTGAGCGGAAATCATAAAGATGATCATAAGAAACAAGACGCAATTTCTACAATACCGACAGGAGACCACCCAAGGAAAGTTCAAAGAATTAAAAGCAATGAGAACAAATTTTACAAACAAGACACGTATTATAAAGGACACGAGTGGAAGAAACTTAACATAAAAAAGCGCTTATAAATGGAAATAATACCCATTGGCACCTTGCCGTTTTGACAGACGATAGTTTGTGCTTTAAAAAGGCATAATAACTTTTACCTATGACGGTAGCGAATGTGACTGAGAAGGCCAATTCGCGCTGTAAATGTTGGTTCACATTGGGTGCATGTGAACACGTGGTCATTTCCACCATTATGCACCATCTTACGTCTCACACGCTCGGTGTGTGACTTATCTGCAATAATTTTCTCCTTTGTCTTTATTCCATTTCTGATGTTTGCCCTCCATGCAACACGTTCAGCGGCGACTTGCTCCCAATGTGCATTATCAATGCCTGTATCAATCATGTCCCACTTACACACATCTTTGTATCTTAGTAGAGGCCGACCCTGAGATCTTTTACCCACCTGTAATTCACCAAAAAAGATGTCCTTTGGTATTCTACCATCATCCATCTTCCTAAGATGTCCTATTAATCTAAGTCTACGAAGACTGAGCATGGAATAAACCGTCACACAACCTGATCTTTCCAATACTTCAGTATTTGTGATTTTGCCTTGCCACTTAATACCAAGAATTCTTCGCAGACACCGCATATGAAAGCTGTTTAAACGTTTCTCTTGGTGTGAGTAAGTTGTCCAGATTTCACTGCCATAAAGAAGAGTACTAAGGACTCAGGCTTGATAGACAAATACTTTTGTTTTGGCAGTGAGCTTCCTGTTCTCCCAGACTCTTTTTCTTAACCTGTTCATTGTTGTTGCTGCCTTACCAATCCGGGTGTTGATTTCCTGATCTAGGGATAATTTGCTATTTACCACTGATCCTAGATACGTAAAATGGTCTACCATCTCTAGTTCGGCGTCGTCAATAAAGATTGATGGTACCACATGTGCACCTTGTGACATAAGCTGTGTCTTCTTTTGGTTAATTGTTAAACCAAATTCAGAACAAGCAGATAGTAGACATCGCAATTCTTCTTCAGAGTGGGTCGTAACTGCAGCATCATCTGCAAAAAGCAACTCTCTGATCAGTACCCTCCTAATTTTGGTCTTGGCCTTCAATCTCTGAGCACTGTAGAGGCCGCCATCTGAGCGTGAGTGAATGTATATACCACCATCCTGATTACGAAAGGCATATTTCAGTAGAAGTGAGAAGTATATTCCAAAGAGGGTGGGAGCTAGTACACAACCTTGCTTAACTCCACTCTTGATTTCAAACTCTTCAGAAGTTGCACCGTCAAACTTGATTATACCCTTCATGCCTGTGTGGAACGATTCCACAATGGACAGAAGAGTTGGTGGGCAGCCAATCTTCTTTAGTGCCTTGAACAGATCCTCACGACTGACCAAATCAAATGCCTTTGTGAGGTCGATGAAGGCAATAAACAGTGGCTGATTCTGTTCACGGCATTTTTCTTGCATTTGTCGCAATGAGAATATCATATCAATGGTAGACCGGCTCTGTCGAAAGCCACACTGTGATTCGGGGTAGACTTGATCTCCTAGGACTTGAAGTCTGCGCAGAACAATTCTGGCAAATACTTTTCCAACAATACGCAGAAGTGAGATACCCCTATAGTTGTTGCAGTCACTCCGATCGCCCTTGTTCTTGTACAGTGTTATGATGCTTGAATCTTTGAAATCCTGTGGGACTTGTCCTTCTCGCCAGCATAGCTCTATTAGCTTGTGGATCTGTAGAGTGAGTGTGTCTTGCCCACTCCTGATAACCTCTATTGGAATCCCATCCTTACCTGGAGCCTTGCCAGATGCAAGTTCATTTATAGCACACTTAACTTCTGTTATGGTGGGAAGTGTGTCCAGGTGGTCAAGAGTTGGTAGAGCCTCAATGGCGTTGAGGGCATCATCCGCTAGTTTGGTCTCATTTGAGTAAAGCTCCAATTAGTGCTCTACCCATCTGTCCATCTGCTGTTTCTTATCAGTTATGATTTCTCCAGTCAAGGTTTTCAATGGTGCACTTCTTTTGATCACTGGACCACAGGTTTTCTTTATTCCTTCATACATGCTTCTGATGTTTCCCTTATCACTTGCGATTTGAATGAACTCACATAACTTGATCCAATAATCATTTGCACACTGCCTGGCAGCCTTTTGCACATCCTTCCTAGCTTGCCTTAGCTAACTCAGAGTGTTAAACGTTGGTCTTTCCTTGTTTCTTAAGAGAGCTATCTTCTTCTTATCAGTCAAGGGCTGCAGAGTCTGGCTGTTTGCCACACACCAGTCCTGCCTCTTATGATCCACAGTACCGTAAACCCCTACGGCAGTTTTATAAAGTTTCCTTAAAATGACCCCACTTTTCTTTTACTGTACAGTTTTCTGGTGTATCAGTGAAAGCGTCTTCAAGTTGCTGTTGAAACTGAAAGCAATTTTCAGGATCGTGAGTGTTAATAATATTAATCCTGAGGCTAGATTTGTGTTTAGTTGTGTAGATTCTCTTTGGTCTCAGTCTAACTCTTGCAACAACCAAAGAATGATCCGTATCACAGTCAGCACTGTGGTAACTTCGAGTCAATGATATATGGTTCAGCAGTTGTCTCCGTGTGATGATGAAGTCCAGCTGGTGCCAATGGCCGGATCTTGGATGTTTCCATGTGACCTTATGCAGCTCTTTTGTTTTAAAAATGGAGTTTGTAATACATAGGCAATTTCTGGTGCAATGCTCCAGCAGCCTTTTCCCATTTTCATTCATGCGACCGATGTTGTATTTTCCAAGGCACACTGACCATGAACACGAGTCCTTGCCCACACGAGCATTGAAATCACCGAGCATATAAATGTAGTCAGATTTTGGAACTGCCTTGATCACGGAGTCTAACTCCTCATAGAACGAATCCTTCATATCATCAGAGGAATCGAGTGTCGGTGCATATGCAGTAATAATGGTGGCAAAACCACAAGAGGTTGCCAAGCGCAGGGATAATAGTCTTTCATTTCCTCCTGCTGGAATTTCAATCATTCCCAGTAGCGAATTCTTCACTGCAAAGCCCACACAGTGTGGCCTTTTTTCTGCCTGCCTTCTACCCTTCCAAAAAGAAGGTGTAATTGTTTTCCTTGAGTGACCCTTCCTCAGCGAGGCGAGTCTCATGCAGGCCAGCAATATCAATGTTAAGACGATTGAGTTCGGCATCAATCACAGCCATTTTTCTCACATCGTCAATATTGGTCAAGTCAGTGGAAAATCCTGGACACATGGTTCTCACGCTCCAGGTTGCAAGCTGTAGCTTGAGGTTTCTATGTTTGTTTTTATTAGTACCTGGTGCATTGGTTTTACAGCCTGCGATTCAGATTTTGTCCTAGCCCCAAGCACCCATTGAAGCAGGCAGGCTGTGGCGGATCAGCACTCAATTGGCCGGGGGCTGCCCAGCTTGAGGCGGGCGGTAGCTGATCAGTGACACCTGTAGGTGTCTCCCACCGTCAGAGGCAACGCGTGGCACCCCATGTCTACGATAATTGACAGGGACTTATAACCCGTAACAGTTGCATGATCCCTCTCTCGGCCTGCCTAGTTCACTCCAGAGGAAAGGTAACACCCCTACATCTGGAACAAGACAAGCTGCAGAAGCTGCCGGATCAGCAAAGCAATGCTCTAACTGTCCGCCTGTCGGAGCTTCGATCCTAGATCAGCCGCCAACCAAGGCTTAGGGCCTGGTCTGCCCTGCCATGACATTTTGCCTTTAGGTTGCAATTCCTCGCACCAGGGTAAGGCTTGTACCCTCCCAATTGCGCTCTTCCGCCCGAAGCAGTTGGCACAATGTGGGGTGTCGGGTTTGGTAAGCGCCGCCCAACGTTCGGCGCTAACAGAAAGCAGGTAGTACCGTCTACTGTTATACGGTAGCTCAGTCATATCTGATTAAGACCTGACACCACGAAAAAATACTGCCGCTAAATATATAAAAATAAATACTGGAACGATAAAAATGTTTACAACGAAAAGACAGAGAAAGAGTCAGAACTAACAATGCAGGGAGTCGAATATAACATTATAACATACAACTGTGGGATTCGGACAGAATTCGTATCTAGCCTTGATAAGTTACGCAAATAAACTTTTATTAAAAAATAATCACGAGAAGACATTACAAGAAAATATCATCATCATCATCATCATCATGAGATGCAGAGGTGTTTCCAAGGCACCAGGACTGGGTTATATGCTGGCCAAGACCTATTGACTCGTCCTCGTCGAGCGTCCTGGGCAACAGGTCCCTCTGGGGTTTTGGCTAAAGTCAGTAGGATCGCCGATTCCTCCGAAGTCGGAGAGTGTCTGCCTGTACGGCGAGGACCACCAGTCTGCACACCAATAAGCCAGACATGGGACAACGGATACTCACGCAAACCTCAGGACCTGTATGACATCACACTGATGTTGGACAACGGGATGTCTTCATCCGACATACAGGACTTCGCGTTGGAGCACAAGCCAACGAACACAAGCAAGCAAGCAGTCATCATCATCACCATCATCATCATCATCAAGTGCCATTCCGGCTGGGATAGGCGTTCATGACTCGCCACTGATCTCGGTCTTTGGTTTTCTGGATCAGCTCCGCTGTTGATATTCCTCCATGCCACCGTCTCAATCCATTCATCATCATTTCTCTTGGCCTGCCTCTGCTCCCCTCGATCTGTCCAGTTGTCACGATGTTCTCAAATGCCTCTCTTCTCATCACATGACCCACACACACACACACACAAGCTGTTTGTCTCTTTCTTATTGGTGTATATAGTGTTCTAGTTTCATTAGCCTCTTACATGCAGTCCTTGTTAGTTACTATGGCAGTCCAATGAATTCGCAACATTCGTCTTAGGAACCACATCTCTGTTGCTTCCAAGGTTTTCCTAATTTGTTCATTTACATTCCAAGATTCACAGCCATACAGCAAACCAGGTTCTACCTAGCACTTCAGCACTCTCTTACATTCAATGGTAGTGACTTATTCCATAAGATATTCTTCATCATCTGAAATTCAGCCTTTGCCTGCCCTATTCTACTCTTAATCTCTGTTGTGCATATTCCAAGAAAATATAAGAGATTAAAAAAAAAATAGAACAAGATGGCTTTAGTGCCTTTAGACATAAGCACGCCATTTCCTGCTGGGTTTTGTGTGGTCTTTCTTGTGTATGGGCGCGAATGTCGGGCAATGAGTAATGAAGAGGTGAATAAACTGGAGACAGTGAAGACGTGGTAGTGTACACGTTTAAAACCCATTTCCCAAGCTTACTTTCTGGTAGCACATTTCACAAGATTATTGGTAGCAGTCATGTAAAGTCATGTACTATTAGTGTTGGAACTCTTCGCTGGCTGCTGGAGATGGAGACGGAGCGCTAATGGGAATGCCCGGAATGCTGTGATGTCGGTTCCTAAATCGATCAATCAATCAATCAATCAATCATGTAAAGCCATTGTTTTACAGAGAATGATAACAGAAAATACCACACACAGATTACCAGAAGTGACTTGTCTTCAATACTGAAGCGAAATACGAGCCTTATATTTTCCATAATCTGGACTTTGCGTCCTAAGTAATGAAACCAATCTAATTGGCGCTTGATAAATTTGAGGCGATGTTTGTGCCACTTGAAGTGACGCACGATATTCTAAGAGCAGAAGACAAAGACCACAAGCTAAACAGAACATGTGGAGCCAAGGACACAGATACTTAGGATGTTAAGTTCTGCATATAAACAAATAAAAGTACAGTCTAACTGTTAAAAAAGCTCTACTTTAGAGTTTGATTTGAGCGTCAATGTGTGAAGAAACTCTTATGACTGCTTGAGAACCATCGTTGTGTGACCGTCTCTCGCCTGAACACACTTAAGCCCGTATGGAGTGATAGTCGTGGAGTACATGCTACATTAGTATTTCGTTGACTTGGGTGACGTGAAAGTATTGGGCGGTTATTCCCCAATTGACCATCTTCGGGCACACAGCCGTTAGCTGTGAGTGTCCACTATGAGAGATGGTGCAGATGTTGTGAAGTGATTGTCAAGTGTCATCAGGAATAGAATATACATTGTTGATTCAACCCATGGTGTTCGAGAATGTCATAGATTGGATGGAGGAAGCCAGCAGTGTGGTGGTGAGGGTACTGCATTAGTTAAATATTAGTTGTCAGCAATAGTAATAGGGACTTGACCCTGTCACTTGAAAGTATCGATCGCCCTGTTCAACCCCCTCACATTCACGCTTAACAGAAATATCCTAGTAAAATAAACTAAAACAGACCACATAGAACAAGCCACATTGACAGCAATAGCATATAAATACCCGAAACAAGATAAATGGATAAATCAGACCACGAAGATGAAACAGACATTGAACAACATCAAACATGAAAGCTCGAGCATACTATGCCACAACAATTAAATTGGTGCAAACCAAAATACAGAATTGAGCTTACGATTCCGAAAGAAAACTACAAGACATGGAAGCAAATACAAGCCGACAAGACGGAACAACTCCGAACAATACCATACAAAAAGCCACAGTGAGCATGCATCCTCACCATGACAAACAACATACGGAGAGATAATTCACAAATTGAGGAAATTGCGGTGCAGACTGTTAGACCCTGATTCTCTACCTCCAAAGAAAACACAAGAAACCACGTAGCTGCTATATCCTTACACAACACAATGTCCAGGTCCACACACCATAAAGTATTCTTTCAAACGTCCCAGGAAGCGTTGAGAATTGAACTCAAAAACAAAAGAACTCCGATAACCGATAACATCTCAATTATCCAGGTTGAGCGCGGCAAGAATCAATCATGAATAACGGCTAAGAATAACGCCAGAACCATCCGCATCACCTCCTACTAGTTGACTCTGTACTGGAGTAAACTATTTCACAAACGCTTCAGCTTTGCGTTGTCTGTTGTTATGGGCCTAACACGTGACTCCCAACAGCATGAGACTTATGGACTAGAGGATGTTGACAGCTTTCAAGTTTTCATTCGATACAGAAAACTCGTAGTTCTTATTCTCTCGCCCACCTCCAAGAAGTGAGTTCATGCATGAATGGCGATGTATTAAATAGCGCGACATAGATCTCTGTTGAATCTCACTTAGTACTTGTACAGTTTTCACTAATGTGACATGGACTTCTGTTATCTCTCACCGAGTACTTGTACAAAGTTTCTGCTGTTGTAACATGGATCTTTATCTCACCTAGTACTTGTACAAAGTTTCCGCTGTTGTAACATGGATCTTTATCTCACCTAGTACTTGTACACAGTTTCTGCTGTTGTAACATGGATCTCTATCTCATCTAGTACTTGTACAAGGTTTCCGCTGTTGTAACATGGATCTCTATCTCATCTAGTACTTGTGCAGTTTCTGCTGTTGTAACATGGATCTTTATCTCACTTGGTACTAGTACAGTTTCCGCTTATGTAACATGGATCTCTATCTCACTTAGTACTTGTACAAAGTTTCCGCTGTTGTAACATGGATCTCTATCTCACCTAGTACTTGTACAAAGTTTCCACGTAAGTAATATGGATCTCTATCTCATCTAGTACTTGTACAAGGTTTCCGCCGATATAACATGGATTTCTATCTCACCTAGTACTTGCACAAAGTTTCTGCTGATGTATCATACCATAGATTTCTATCTCACATAGTACTTGTATAAAGTTTCTGCTAATGTAACAAGGATCTCTATCTCACCTAGGACTTGTACACAGTTTCTGCTGATGTAACATGGCTCTCTATCTTGCCTAGTACTTGTACAAAGTTTCCGCTGATACAACATGGATATCTATCTCAGCTAGTACTTGTACAATGAAAGCATTTACATTGCGTTTATTTAACTACATCAGTATAATTCGTTGGACCGGGTTGATAACCAACAGCACTTTCTATCAAACAGCTGGTCTCTCCACGTAACAACGTCGCCCGTTTATAGATGAGCGATTGATCGCGAGTGCGTGCATGCGTGTGGTTTTTTTCTTTCTTTTGCAGTTGATTTTAGGAGTCATGACTGAATAGCTGTGAATTGGCAAGTGGTAGTTGCGACTGAATAACCATGATGTGGCAAGAGGTCAGATACATATCTACCTATGCTGTCTGTCTGCTGAAACTGAAGGCAACGTTACTATATGTGCCATTATTACCATGTATTATGCGTGTAGGTGACCATCGGTGTGTCATGATTGCAATATACTATGATCATGTCTGAAGGTTACCATCAGTGTGTCATGATTACATGATCATGTCTGTAGGTGACCATCAATGTGTCATGATTACATGATTATGTCTGGAGGTGACCATCAGTGTCATGATTACATGATCATGTCTGGAGGTGACCATCAGTGTGTTATGATTACATGATCATGCCTAGAGGAGACCATCAGTGTCATGATTACATGATTATGTCTGGAGGTGACCATCAGTGTCATGATTACATGATCATGTCTGGAGGTGACCATCAGTGTCATGATTACATGGTCATGTCTGGAGGTGACCATCAGTGTCATGATTACATGATCATGTCTGGATGTGACCATCAGTGTCATGATTACATGATCATGCCTGGAGGTAACCATCAGTGTGTCATGATTACATGATCATGCCTGGAGGTGACCATCAATGTGTCATGATTACATGATCATGTCTGAAGGTTACCATCGGTGTGTCATGATTACATGATCATGCCTGGAGGTGACCTCAGTGTGTCATGATTACATGATCATGTCTGGAGGTGACCATCCATGTGTCATGATTACATGATCATGTCTGGAGATGACCATCCATGTGTCATGATTACATGATCATGTCTAGAGGTGACCATCCATGTGTCATGATTACACGATCATGTCTGGAGGTGACCTCAGTGTGTCATGATTACATGGTCATGTCTGAAGGTTACCATCAATGTGTCATGATTACATGATCATGCCTGGAGGTGACCATCAGTGCCATAATTACATGATCATGTCTGGAGGTGACCATCAGTGTCATGATTACATGATCATGTCTGGAGGTGACCATCAGTATGTCATGATTACATGATCATGCCTGGAGGTGACCATCAGTGTGTCATGATTACATGATCATGTCTGGAGGTGACCATCAGTGTCATGATTACACGATCATGCCTGGAGGTAACCATCAGTGTGTCATGATCATGCCTGGAGGTGACCATCAGTGTGTCATGATTACATGGTCATGCCTGGAGGTGACCATCAATGTGTCATGATTACATGATCATGACTGGAGGTAACCATCAGTGTGTCATGATTACATGATCATGCCTGGAGGTAATCATCCATGTGTCATGATTACATGGTCATGCCTGGAGGTAACCATCCATGTGTCATGATTACATGATCATGCCTGGAGGTAACCATCAGTGTGTCATGATTACATGATCATGCCAGGAGGTAACCATCAGTGTGTCATGATTACATGATCAAGCCTGGAGGTAACCATCAGTGTGTCATGATTACATGGTCATGCCTGGAGGTGACCATCAGTGTGTCATGATTACATGATCATGCCTGGAGGTGACCATCAGTGTGTTATGATTACATGATCATGCCTGGAGGTGACCATCAGTGTGTCATGATTACATGATCATGCCTGGAGGTAACCATCAGTGTCATGATTACATGATCATGTCTGGAGGTGACCATCAGTGTGTCATGATTGCATGATCATGCCTGGAGGTGACCATCAGTGTGTCATGATTACATGATCATGCCTGGAGGTGACCATCAGTGTCATGATTACATGATCATGCCTGGAGGTAACCATCAGTGTCATGATTACATGATCATGCCTGGAGGTGACCATCAGTGTGTCATGATTACATGATCATGCCTGGAGGTGACCATCAGTGTCATGATTACATGATCATGTCTGGAGGTGACCATCAGTGTGTCATGATTGCATGATCATGCCTAGAGGTGACCATCAGTGTGTCATGATTACATGATCATGTCTGGAGGTGACCATCATTGTGTAATGATTGCAATATACTATGATCATGTCTGAAGGTTACCATCGGTGTGTCATGATTACATGATCGTGCCTGGAGGTGACCATCAGTGTGTCATGATTACATGATCATGTCTGAAGGTTACCATCAGTGTGTCATGATTACATGATCATGCCTGGAGGTGACCATCAGTGTGTCATGATTACATGAAAAATGACAGCAGGCTGGTTGCTGAACTAACTGTGTTTGCCTTATGCAGTAATGTGTGGCTACAGGTTTTCTAGTGGCTGCCACATCTATGGACGACGAACTGTATTTTACATGGCAGATTTTTGTGTTGGCATTCTGGTAGCGGTATTATGCATTGTATACCTGTGAGGGCTGTTAGTTACCTGTGAGGGCTGTTAGTTTGTCGAAACTCCTGTCTGTTACATTTTTTACATGGGTCAGTGAAGAGTATTTTGTGTGATATTCACTGTCACAAGAATGGAGCATTATGGGGTGACCCTATGCTGTGAAGTTGGAATCGAAACAAACTAACCGACAATCTAACAAAACAATAAAGATGAGAGCACTAATACTGGATCACTGAAGGAGTGACGAAGATGGCCCTTGAACACAATCAATAGACCATCATCATTATGTGCCCTGCCAAATGGCATAGGCATTCATCATATATGGCATCAGATCTCATTGCTTGGTTCATATATGTCATCAGATCTCATTGCTTGGTTCATATATGTCATCAGATCTCATTGCTTGGTTCATATATGTCATCAGATCTCATTGCTTGGTTCATATATGTCATCAGATCTCATTGCTTGGTTCATATATGTCATCAGATCTCATTGCTTGGTTCATATATGTCATCAGATCTCATTGCTTGGTTCATATATGTCATCAGATCTCATTGCTTGGTTCATATATGTCATCAGATCTCATTGCTTGGTTCATATATGTCATCAGATCTCATTGCTTGGTTCATATATGTCATCAGATCTCATTGCTTGGTTCATATGTCATCAGATCTCATTGCTTGGTTCATATATGTCATCAGATCTCATTGCTTGGTTCATATATGTCATCAGATCTCATTGCTTGGTTCATATATGTCATCAGATCTCATTGCTTGGTGTTTTGGATTCATTCTACTGATGATATTCCTCCACGCAATCATCGGAGGTCATTCAACATCATTTCTCTGTCTGCCTCTCTACCACTGATCTGTCCAGTCTACTCCACATTTTCCAATGCTTCTCATCTCATGACATGACCAAAAGCATTGTTTATCTCTTTTGTAAAGACAAAGAATGTTCTTTGGTCACGAAATGAGAAGATATTGATCATGCTTATGTCTAAATATTACCATAATAACATGCAAGTAAAAATATCTTCTCCCAAAGATGTAACCACTTTTCAAGCATGAAATAAACGCTGCTATGAACAGTTTTATTGCTTGACCTTATTTTTAACAAAACTGTTTTCACAAAGACCATCACTTGTTGCTGGAAAAGTGCTATTTATCAGGTGCACAACATCTAAATAGACAAAGTTGTTTACACTTCAAGTATAACAAAAACAACGCTCTTCATGCAGTTTTGTGTAAAACAAAAACCATTGATGACAATAATTGTCAAGGCACACAATATTCACACACCACTTCATGAAACATTCATTCATATAAACACTACTCCAGTATGTGCATATACATGAGGTAACTCTCCCATATGCTGGGATAAATATAGCCTTTTGTTCACAAACGTGGATATCCTTGCATGTGTACATTAAATAAACATTAAATCTAACAAAAAGGAGATTTAGCACTTTGAAATGCTCAACAAAAACGGCAGGTTTTAACATATTTCATTCAACTGCAATAATTATTCATTAATTATGTATTCTGCATTATTTATGCACTTACATTTATGTAAAAAATACAGAATTTCAGTCTCTTGCATGCCTCAGTCATTTACCAAACATTGGGAAATGATTAACCTTATCAGTACCTGTATTCCTAGCACTAGACTAGAATCAGATTTCTGGAGCCACCCCATTTATAACCAAAGTTGAGTAAGCAGGTTGAATTAGGTGGACATTTTGTTTCTTCTTTCTTGTATCAGATCAGATTAACCATACAACTTTCTTATGCTGAAACTGCACTCATAAATAATAAGAAGCTTTATTTTTTCCTATTCTTCTTGTTCCCCTTCCCAAGCTTGTCTCTAATCATGAGAATGTTTGTTCAAGCTTGGCATTTAGTAATATCAGATGTAGTTCCACTTGACCTCCCATCATTCTCTTGAATGCTCTATTGTTTCTCTGTCTGGATACATAGTTAATCATGGCCAGACCACAACCGGATCAATTTTATTCTTTTTCTATTAAAATCTAATATTGGTCTATGTTTGTAAAGTGTTGCATATTATTGTGCCCTTTATCCACCCACAGGAACATAGGACTTCTACTATTGTCAAAGTACCCAAATACGTCAATACTTTGTTCAGACTAGTTCCATTCACTATGATGTTGCATTTGGAAAGACATTTTTCTCTCTCTGTAATTACAATTACTACTGGTTTTCTGTTATTCAGACTAATTTATTTTGACTTTCTGTTGCAATTATACCTTATGATTTCTTGTAACTGAGATTGATTTTCAGCGATCAAAACTGTGTCATTGACATATCTCAGGTTGTTTATGCCCAACAACTGATGTTCCTGGCATGTCTTGCGAGGATCTCATTATTATTTTGGTGTAAAAATTGCTGTACAGATTGAGTGATAATACACAACACCGTTTAACACCTTGTTTAATGTGTTGAAAAGTTCCCATTTGTTTGTAAATTCTTATGACTGCCTTGTTTATATACAATATGGCCAACATAGGTTTCTTATTATTCTCAGACCTTTAGCATTAATATTCTAATTATTTCTTAATATTTTACCTTATCAAATGCTTTAGTGTAGTTAATACAGATCTCTATTTATTTCAATAGTTCCTTCTGTTAATATCCTCAAGATGCATGTGGTGATGTCTGTTCCTCTACCTTCTATAAATCCACACATTTTTGATAGTATTTTGCTTTTCATTCTTCTCATCATAATTCTCATCAGTATTTTAGTCATGTGTTTTAGACCCAGACTAATTGTGCTGTGCTCACAATTGATTGCACCAGGTAGTCTTGCAAGCAAACCCAAAACATGGTATTGGCATAATCATCCATCCATCCATCATGTGCCATGCCGGTAAGCGTGGGCAGTCATGTTTTGCCATCTCACTCGATCACCAGAGTCGTGGATCAGCTCTGTGTTCCTGTCTCGACCATGCCATGTGGCCAAGCCATCCAGGTATTTGCTTCTAGGTCTTCCTCTTGGTCTGTTCCCTTCGATCTTGCCAGTTGTCACCAAGTTCTCCAATCCATTTCTTCCCATAACATGCCCAAAAAATTTTGACTGTCTGAGTCTAATGTCTCTAATCAGTTTACGATCTTTGTTTGTTTCTTGAAGGACCTGTTCATTGGTCTTTCTGGCTGTCCATGGTATTCTTTGCATTTTCCCCAGAAACCACATTTCTGCAGCCATCAGATGTTTTTCAGCTTGACTGCTCATTGTCCAAGCTTCACATCCATATAAAAGTACAGGTTCTATGTAGCACCTCAACACTCTTTTTCTTGTTTCAATTGACATCTTTTTATTGGTCAGTATGTTTTTCATCTTGCTAAAGGCTACCTTAGACATGGCGATTCTTGTTCTAATCTCTTCAAGGCATCTCCCATCAGATGTTATTACTGTTCCGAGATAATTGTACCTATTCACTTGTTGAAGAATATTCCCATTTACTTGTATATTACATTGTGGTATTTCGTTCTTCCTAGTGACGACCATAACCTGTGTCTTTTTACAATTTAATTCTAACCCTCGTTGTTCACTGTGTGTAACAACTGCATCTACTAAATGTTGCAGGTCCTGTTCATTGTCTGCAATCAAGACTGTATCGTCTGCATATCTACTGTTATTGATGCATCGTCCCCCAATGTTGATTCCTTCCATATCTTCAATATTTCTGAAAATACTTTCACTATAATCATCATGTGTGGTGTAACTAGCAAACCCAAAACATGGTATTGGCTTAATAATCATGTGTGGTGTTGCAAACAAATCCAAACATGGCATTGGCATAATCGTCATGAGTTGTTGCAAGTAAAATTCTACTAAAAATCATAATGGGAAGACTTCGTAAGAAAATGGAAAAAGAAATTAATGTGGTTCAAGCTGGATTTAGCTAAGGAATAGGAACAAGAGATCACAAACTCAACATGTGTTTAATAATAGAGACGTGCAGAGAATTTAATGTAAACCTATTCTCATGTTTTGTGGATTATTCAAAGGCATTTGACTATGTACAACATCAGAAACTTTGGGAATCATGAGGAATATGGGCTTTCCATCACATGTAATACAACTCATAAAAATGCTCTATCTAGATCAACAAGCAGTAGTTAGAATAGATGATGAGACATCAGACTGGTTTGACATCAAGCAGAGAGTCCGTTAGGGCTGTCCCCCTATGAGAACATGTCATAGATGATGTAAACAGAGATCAATATGATGCTCTAAATATTGGTGGTCATGACATACCAGAGATTCAATATTCTAATGACACAGTTTTGCTATTCACAACACAGAATGGTAAAGAAAACCCAGTAACCTCAACTCAATTGAATAGTGAAAATCACAATTTACATCTTAACATAGCAGAAACAAAGATAATGCGTACAGATAAATCTACGATGGAGAAAGAAATATATGCTAATAATGAAAAATTTGAGGTGGTGGAAAATTTTGAATATCTTGGGTTATTAATTACCAACAATGAAAGAAATTAAAAGATGAATATCTATTGCTCTTCAAAGACTAAAACAAAAGAATAAATTGTGGACTGGAATAGACAGAACTACAAAAATTAGATTGTTAAGAGCATGCATCTTTCCCATTGCAACATATGCCAGTGAGACCTGGACACTTACTAAACAAGCCGAAAAGCGCATAAATGCCTTTGAATATAAATGTTATAGACGAGTTCTAAGAATATCTTGGATAAAGAAAAGAACAAATGCATCCATACTTCAAGAGCTGAATAATGAAGAAATTTGGCTATTAAAGACGATAAAACAAATGATCGAGAGGTTTTATGGAAGGTTGTTATGGGAGCGAGGTTCTGTAAAGGACATGCTACTAAATGAAAGAATGGTAGTGGCCTATGCTTCATGTGCAGCATTGCTAGAAAACCTCTACTTTGTGAGCAACTAAGCAGTAACGTTAGGGAGCCTAAATTTTACTACCTCATCAATTATGTTAACTGAGCCAAAAGTATGTGTGCTAAGGGCTAAAAATGTGTGTCAGAACTCGATAATGCAGCCAAGAGAACAATGAATCTGGAACAGCTGAAGTAATAAAACAAAAACACACAATGACAATTTTACAGACCAGCAATACCATTAGAACTGCAGGATCATGCGGATACTGTGCAGTAATTTTAAATATCCAAGGTATCAAGAATGCAATTTCTCAACGGACCCAATAATTACTGATATAAAGTCTTTCAAAAAATACATGTTAACGTAGTTAAGATGTCATATCTCTGTCTTCAAATGAACAGATGTTCAAGAAAAATTCATTGTTTCCAAAAGCATTTGTGCTCTTCATCAACTGGTTTGTTTGTGTAATGAATTTATTTAAGACCAAAACTAACAAAGTAGCAATACTTCATGACCATACAAGAAATGTACATTGAAAATCAACAGTAGTGACCTACTGTGGTGCTCAAGAACTGACTCAATTATGGCAATGGGAAAGGTGGACAAGACAGTAGGTCATTCCACTTAGGTAAATTATGTCAATTAATTAAGTTAACAATGAGAGAAAGACTAGGTTATTATTTTCTACAAAATTTTGCTAAAAATGATTGTATACGGGAAAGGTATAAACAATGCACTATATAGATGATAAAGACTAATAGAGAGAGACCAACAGAGACACATAAAAACATACACTTGTGCTTTATAGATTATTCCAAAGTAATTAAGTAAAGACCAAAGTATAATACCAAAATACCAAAGTAAAGATTAAGTGAAACGTGATGAAAATGTTGGACAAGTTAAAATTGACGAGAAAGACCTCAGAATAATAAAAAATATTTACTGGAAACAAGTAACAGCAAATAAAATGGTAAATAAAGAAGGTAATTATGAACAAATAAAGCAATGAGTAAAAGGATTGTTTTGTTACCAGATCTCTTCTTTCTCAATATAGTGAAATAATAATGACAGAGATCAAAGATAGATCAGCAATGCAAGTTGTAGATTATAATATGAACTATCAACATTTGCAGATGATACAGTATGATAGCTGAACATGCAGGAGATCCACAACAATGACACAGTATGGTAGCTGAACATGCAGGAGATCCACAACAATGACACAGTATGATAGCTGAACATGCAGGAGATCCACAACAATGACACAGTATGATAGCTGAACATGCAGGAGATCCACAACAATGACACAGTATGATAGCTGAACATGCAGGAGATCCACAACAATGACACAGTATGATAGCTGAACATGCAGGAGATCCACAACAATGACACAGTATGATAGCTGAACATGCAGGAGATCCACAACAATGACACAGTATGATAGCTGAACATGCAGGAGATCCACAACAATGACACAGTATGATAGCTGAACATGCAGGAGATCCACAACAATGACACAGTATGATAGCTGAACATGCAGGAGATCCACAACAATGACACAGTATGATAGCTGAACATGCAGGAGATCGACAACAATGACACAGTATGATAGCTGAACATGCAGGAGATCCACAACAATGACACAGTATGATAGCTGAACATGCAGGAGATCCACAACAATGACACAGTATGATAGCTGAACATGCAGGAGATCGACAACAATGACACAGTATGATAGCTGAACATGCAGGAGATCGACAACAATGACACAGTATGATAGCTGAACATGCAGGAGATCCACAACAATGACACAGTATGATAGCTGAACATGCAGGAGATCGACAACAATGACACAGTATGATAGCTGAACATGCAGGAGATCGACAACAATGACACAGTATGATAGCTGAACATGCAGGAGATCCACAACAATGACACAGTATGATAGCTGAACATGCAGGAGATCCACAACAATGACACAGTATGATAGCTGAACATGCAGGAGATCCACAACAATGACACAGTATGATAGCTGAACATGCAGGAGATCCACAACAATGACACAGTATGATAGCTGAACATGCAGGAGATCCACAACAATGACACAGTATGATAGCTGAACATGCAGGAGATCCACAACAATGACACAGTATGATAGCTGAACATGCAGGAGATCCACAACAATGACACAGTATGATAGCTGAACATGCAGGAGATCCACAACAATGACACAGTATGATAGCTGAACATGCAGGAGATCCACAACAATGACACAGTATGATAGCTGAACATGCAGGAGATCCACAACAATGACACAGTATGATAGCTGAACATGCAGGAGATCCACAACAATGACACAGTATGATAGCTGAACATGCAGGAGATCCACAACAATGACACAGTATGATAGCTGAACATGCAGGAGATCCACAACAATGACACAGTATGATAGCTGAACATGCAGGAGATCCACAACAATGACACAGTATGATAGCTGAACATGCAGGAGATCCACAACAATGACACAGTATGATAGCTGAACATGCAGGAGATCGACAACAATGACACAGTATGATAGCTGAACATGCAGGAGATCCACAACAATGACACAGTATGATAGCTGAACATGCAGGAGATCCACAACAATGACACAGTATGATAGCTGAACATGCAGGAGCTCCACAACAATGACACAGTATGATAGCTGAACATGCAGGAGCTCCACAACAATGACACAGTATGATAGCTGAACATGCAGGAGATCCACAACAATGACACAGTATGATAGCTGAACATGCAGGAGATCCACAACAATGACACAGTATGATAGCTGAACATGCAGGAGATCCACAACAATGACACAGTATGATAGCTGAACATGCAGGAGATCCACAACAATGACACAGTATGATAGCTGAACATGCAGGAGATCCACAACAATGACACAGTATGATAGCTGAACATGCAGGAGATCCACAACAACTACAAATATAGGAAGTGGACAAAGTATTCTTTGGTCACATAATGAGAATAGAGGCATTGGAAATTATCATTCCGACTAGAAGGATCAGCAGGTAGCAGAGGCAGGAGCAGACCAAGAGAAACGATGACAGATAGACGGGGATGGTGGCATGGATGCATATCATCTGTGGAATTAATGCAGAAAGCAGGACTGAGATCTGTGGACATGCGTAAACACAACAAGCATAATGATGATGACAAAGTGACATCATTATGAAATGCAAGAGGCTGGCCACTGAATCAACAGTTGCTGAACTACAACTGAAAACAGAAATATATCTAGTGATCTGTAACAAATTGCTAATAGAAATGGTTTGTCCATTTGTTGAAAAAGAACGACAATGTCAAGGAATCATCTACATCAGTCATTTTATTCTGTACACTGAGACAATTATTTAACCATAACAAAACCATAAACATTTGCTGTCAAAATAATTGTTATATTTTTGCATGCTCAGAGAAACAGATGCAACTGTTTGTAGTTTACAAGAAAATAAAACCCTGCAGCCAAGATTTAAATGAATGTCTCTATCCATTATGTTTTAGTACAGACGTGCACCAATATCTAGAAATAGACACATGCCATTGTGGTTTATGTTACAGGACTAGTCAAACTCTTGTGTCCCAATATTTACAACAGCACAAGATGTCCTAGAGTATTGTAGTCTGGTGCTACTTTTGTCTGTCCCAGCTGAACAACACACTTGTGTACCACATGTAGTCTGGTGCTTCTTTTGTCTGTTCCAGCTGAACAACACACTTGTGTACAACATGTAGTCTGGTGCTACTTTTATCTGTCCCAGCTGAACAACACACTTGTGTACCACATGTAGTCTGGTGCTACCTTTGTCTGTTCCAGCTGAACAACACACTAAACACACTTGTGTACCACATGGATAGGTTAGCATGATTACTCACCAGTACCCTTAGACCCAAGCATAATACAATATTCCAAACAGGAATAATTGCACTGCGGACTGCACTCTGGAGCAGTGCCACAGCCCACATGAATTCATCATTAATGTTTTTATGAATCATTTTCCATAGAATATGTTTCATTGCTAGTTTATCAACATGTCTTCTGTATTTAGCATCAATAAATGTATGTTTAAATCCGTTGCAGGGAACGTCCAAGATGATGGCCGCATAAGGCCTGCAAAATCTTTGGTCTGGCCACGTGAAGGCAACTACAGGCAGGACTAAAAATTCAATAAGTCTACGAGCTTTATAAACAATCATAAATAAAGCTAGTAGCAACATTATCAATAACAGCTAACATCCACACACATGACCAAACAGGAGCAGTCCAGCCATCATATTAGGGATGAGTTAATCAAATGTTTGTGGCTAGGGGCAGTGAACACATTTCACAATTTCCTGACATCGAGGATTTGAAATCAGCTGTGGACAATTTGGAAGCAGACCACCTTGCATGGATGTCAATGGTTTGAGTGTCGGTCGTTAAGAAAGCAATGGCAAACTACTGAACATAACGTTGCCTGGTATATCATAAACAACTTCAAAATGCTTGGTTGATTACGATGTCTGTAAAGGATATGCAACTAACTTTTATATATCATCATCATCATCTTCCACTTCTGCCGTTAAGCGTCATGGGGAGGAATAATTTGCGCTCCAGCACCCGATGGGCGGCACTGGATAGTGTCATTCCGTATTAATGTACAATGTTGTTGATGTCATCAATCCATTTTCTTCTTGGGTGTCCTCTTGGTCTCGTCGTAGATGATCTTTGATGTAGGGCCAGTGATGGTAGTTGATGGTATTGTATTCTAATGACATGGCCAAACCACTTGATCTTCTGTCTTTCAATAAATGTGGCACAGGGTGTTGATCCTACTGTAATTCTTCTTTTTCTTTTGTTCACTTGAAATATGTCTAAAACTACAATGTTGTCTCTTGTATGAATTTAACTATCTTTTTTAGTTCACTCAGCGGTCCATAGAGTTTATCTACTGTCTGTATAATATCAGTATTTTTTACTTACTCGGTCTCGGATTGTTAAGTTGGCAGCTCTCCTCAGGCATCTTATCACACAAGTGTTGATTTTGCAAACATGTGATTTAGATAAAGTCCAAGTTTGAGATTTATAAATAGCAGACTAATTTATGAAGTTGATAATTGTGTATGACCCACTAATTATATTATAAATATTCAAACGGCCATTAGCAGAAAAAAGCTGTGCAACCTTGACTGAAATAATAACAAGCTTCTTGTATAAGATGCTTTATCATGTACATTTCCTGTTTGCAATATAATACTTATTCTTTACTCTTGCCATCACATGCATGTAATAAATTGTGCTCACATATAAGAATTTCTATCTCATACATTTCAATTTCACTCTGCCCTAACATAAATATAGGATAACAAGTAAGTGTAAACAAGTGTATTTTCTAGTTAACAATATTGTCCTGGAGTGTAAGAGTATTAGAGTGCATTAAGCTCAATTAAATAGAGGATACACAGCTGTGCATGAAATACAATACAAAAACACACACTAATCTCAGTGTCTGTGACATTTCCCATGGGAAGCAGAGATTCACATGTAAATAGATTATATTGACGTTTGCAGCAGCTAAGTAGGGTAATCACTACGGTAGATGTTTTCTCAGTGACAGAAGCGAAAATTGACATTTTGCAATCTTGAAAAACCTACTAGGATAAATGAGGCCAGGAATGTTCAGGAACAAGAAATCAATACACTAGCAAAGCTAGTGGAGCACACAAAAATACTGACAATATCAATCCATAATGGATCTGCCATGAAAAACAACAAGACTAATACAAGATGAAGAAAATGTCAAGGAGCAATTTGTTTTTTTTTTTCCACTTTAAGTATCATTTATACAATCGTATTACATGAATCAAGCACACACAACCACCATATTATGTTCCCTAACACAAGATCTAAGGCAACTAACTGTTTGTAAGACAGTAAGAGCTTTTCCTGAATCAGTTTCAATAATGATGTACATGACAGGTGGTAAGTCCTCTAAGTCCGTTTGCTAGAAATATATATCCGGTATGATAATCTAGTATTTGCAAACATGTTTCTGGTATTCACTGTAAACAAACTGAAAGAAAATGATTTATGTAAGCACAAAGGACTGCTTTTATTTTCTCTTCTGTACTTTGTTGTTGTGTGATGCCAGAGATTTACTTCAGTGTCTGGTGCAGAAATGCCAGCAGCAAGTTCGTGACCTTTGTTCAGTACACCTTGTTATCCCTCTCTATTTTTATTCTGCAGGAAAAACGAGGAGTGACCAAGAGCGTTCAGGCTGGGAAAAGCTGAGAGAGTAAAATATACATGATGGGCCATATTTACAAATTACTATCCAGAGGATGACCTCTTCAATGAGTGATCTGTTCACATTTTCTAACCTTTTGCCCAGCTGAATGTTTTTGGTAATCTCATCATCATCATGTGCCATGCCAATTAGTGTAGGCGGTCATATTTCGTCATCCCATGCGATCACCAGAATCGTGAATCAGCTCAGTGTTCTTGTCTCGACCATATCACGTGGTCAAGCCATCAGATAGTTGCTTCCCCTTAATCTTGCCAGTTGTCACCAAGTTCTCCAATTTATTTTTTCTCATAACGTGCCCAAAAACTGTGACTGTCTACATCTAATTTCTCTAATCAGCAAACAGTTCAGTCCAAAGGTCACAATATAGTCATGTTATATATTCTACTTACCACAAGTGTGCACTCATTAATTCCTATTCCATAAAGGTTATCACTCTTGATTCTTGTTTAGGTCAAACATTATCATCAATTGCCTTGTCAGAAGGTGTGAATAATCATGTTTCTCCTCAGCTTTCAGTCTCCAGTGGAATGAATCGATTCATGTACTATCTTTCCACACCATGACATGAGGCTGTCTAGAATATTTTCTCGCTGCCTTCCTCTAACACCTTATTTCCCTGTCTTCCTCTCTTTCTCTGGCAATCTTACCTGTCGTCATAATATGGACCAGTGTCTGTTTCTTTAAAATCTGTGACCACGTATTGGATATTCACAGTTCAACTTTTATACCTGGAGTCCCCTCCACCACCCACCAAGCGTGCAACTGACATGTTGCTGAGTCTTACAAAAAGTGACAAGCAATGATGAATACTTAGAATACAAATGATAGGACAAAGTATCATAAACAATGCATTGTAAATAATCAGCAGCAATAAATAATAAACTAAACATTTTTTAAATACGAGCTCATAACAGGGTGCTGAGAAAAAACAGTTAGTGCATTGAGTCATGGAATAATAGATGAAATATCAACACATAAGAAGGACACACCACAGCTGGCTCTAGATGTCCCTAACCTGAAAGGCTGAGTTAGGAACTGCAGGAAGAGATCAGTGACATGCAAAGTGACACTGAATACTAAACTTAACTGGGCTTTTTTAAATTCCTGGGTGACTAGGTTTCCCATGTACTGAAGGACCTATGAAGAATACCCCATTAGCAAAATGCACATGAAGTAGGTCTCCATGCACGCATAGTTATTTTAATTAATTACAATGAGCAATTAATTAATGCATCCAGTGGCCTGTTCTGTGCAGAACTTCACCCCAAGACAGTCTTTTGACATTTCTCTCTATCACACTCTATTACAGTCATGTGTAAATTATCTATCACACGCTTTTGCTGTCATGTGTAAATTATCTACCACTGTTACAGTCATGCGTAAATTATCTATCACTCTGTTGCTGTCATGTGTAAATTATCTTTCACTCTGTTACTGTCATGTGTAAATTATCTATCACTGTTATAGTCACATGTAAATTATCTATCACTGTTACTGTCAAATGTAAATTATCTATCACTCTGTTACTGTCATGTGTAAATTATCTATCACTCTGTTACTGTCATGTGTAAATTATCTATCACTGTTACTGTCACATGTAAATTATCTATCACTCTGTTACTGTCATGTGTAAAGTATCTATCACTGTTACTGTCACATGTAAATTATCTATCAGCTCGATGAAGGCATACTCCCAACTGCACCTCAAAGTGGTTTGAAGGGCAATGCAAAATAGATTGGCAAACAGAGGTCAGGGAACCAAGTGTTCACTGGAAGAAGTGGACATCTCCACCTGAGCACAGCAGGATACTCACTCATTCTAACAGCCAGTAATTGCTGTCAAAGATTACAACACATCAATATGAACATGGAAGTCAAAGGACAATTACATTATTTTCCTAGGAGTGGGTTTATGAGCAGATAATAAATCTGGAGTGAAGGACTGACATGTTTAAAAACTTTAAACCAGCATATACACTGAATTATCTGACACGACAAAGAATAAGAACTTACCTGAAAGCCAGTGATTCCGGATATAGGAAGAACAATGTTGCTGCCAGCAAATGCATTATACAAATCTGATTTAGAACCAACATATGACAAGTTGTGGTCATTTGTTACCGACATGTTCATATTATTGACAGCAGTCAAATTGTCAGTTCCACTTCATCATCATCAAGTGCCCTGCCAGCTGGTGCAGGCGTTCATGGCTCTCCACAAATCTCAGTCTTTGGTGTTCTGGATCAACTCTGCTGATGGTATTCCTCCATGCCACCGTCTCAATCCATCCAGCATCATTTCTCTTGGTCTGTCTCTGCCTCTCTTCCCCTTGATCTTGCCAGTTGTCATGATGTTCTCCAATGCCTCTCTTCTCATCACATGACCAAAGAAAGATGTTTGTCTCTGTCTTATTGTTGTATATAATGTTCTAGTTTCATTAGCCTGTTTCAGGTATTTGTTGTTAGTTACTCTGGCAGTCCAAGCAATTCACAACATTCATCTTCAGGAACCACATCTCTGTTGCTTCTAATTTCTTCTTACTTTGCTCATTTACATTCCAAGATTCACTGCCATACAGCAAAACTGGTTCTATATAGCACTTCAGCACTCTCTTACATTCAATGATAGTGACTTATTGCATAAGATACTCTTCATTTTCTGAAATGCAGCTTTTGCTAGCCCTATTCTGGTCTTAATCTCTAATGTACATCTTCCATCTGATGTTATAAATGAACCCAAGGTATTTAAAATTATCCACTTAGTTAAGAATTTCCCCTTCTATTTCTATGTCACAATTTGGTGTCACCATTTTTTAATATCACCATTTTTACTGTTTTCATGATATTCAAGGAGAGTCCTTTCTTTGCACTCTCAGTTATTACAATGTCCAACAACTGTTGTAGGTCTGTTGCATTATCCGCCACCAATACTGTGCCATCTGCATAGCATTTATTATTTATATTATAACCTCCGTTTAGTATTCATGGCGTCTCTTTGATCTCTCTCATTATTCTCATCTCATCTCATCATGTTCCCCTTGTACCTTGCAGTGTCAAGGTGAAGTATAAACAGTGGGAGAGTGCCCGCTTATGGGCTTCATGTATTGATATTCCCAAGGACTCTGTTATTCCCTGCGTCCATCGTTTACGTGGTCGGCCTCTTCCTCTGCTTCCATCTGGTCTGTACATCATTGCTCGTTGTGGTATACTGTTAGTTGGTAACCTACTTGCATGGCCAAACCATTTGACTTGCTGCTTTCTAATAAAATCTAGTGCAGCTATAACCCCCACTTTAGTCCCGATTTCTTCATTTCTGATCTTGATACTGGGCCGGTGATCATGTGTTCAACACCCTTCAAGGCAGTGGCTTTGACCTGGGAACTTTGGCTGACCCAGACTTAAGTGGGCACCAGGAAGTAAAGGCACCAACAAGATATTGACCACATCATCCATTGAGTGTTTATTGGTCTCAAATATTGAACTAGCATCATATATTCAACATGGTGCATGTCGTGAAATGTGGTCCTTTACTTAACTGTTACATCAACCTCTGCTGTGATTGCTGTATCAATCAATGTACAACAAATGCTTGCTTACAAACTGTCCATTTCTGCATTTCCATTGATTCCCCCACTGTCAGGCTTGTGAGCAGTCGAGGTGGTCTAGAGGAAAAGAGAGCTCTAGTCCTTAAATCTCCTGTGCACTGATGGTGGGGTAAGGGATTCATCCACTACACAGGTCAGTTGGACTTAAACACTGGCATACATGCTAGAGAAGCTGCAATATCAGCATGTTCATGGAAGTCCCTGGGGGCTTGGTACTTCTGTGTATGTCAACTATGCAAGCTACAGCCTTCTTAAACTCACTGAAGTATGCTTGTGTTAAAACATTATGCAGCCCTAGAGACGAGAGCTGAGATAATAACAACTAAATGGCACACACACACACACAAACAATGAGATGTTCCTTCAAGAAAACAAATGATCACTGTCGACTGATTAGATAAATTAGGCGGACAGTCAAGATTTTTTTCAACATATCATGAGAAACAAACCTGAAAACTTAGTGAAAAATTGTCAAATTGATGGGAAAAGCGCAATGGGAAGCCAAAGAATGGCTTAGGGGTCACATAATATAATTGAGACAAGAGCACAGACCTGATCCTAGACTCTGGTGTGAGATAGAGAACCATGACAGCCTTACTTGTTGTCATGACACATGATGATCATACATAATATTTTTGCTAAGTACAGAACACAGTACGCATCTTCAGTGCTGAGTGACACCATATTTTGTTTGTGTATAATTCAACACTGTGAAGACAGATGCTGTGTTCTCTACGTTATTTTAAATATTATATATATATACATGTTCCTAAATTCCAGTATTTTGGAATCCCTACACCAATTATAGAAATATACATACGGCGCTGTGTCAAAGGGCTTACGAACGTGATTTCTAATCCTGCATAACACACTTGAAATACAGTTGCGGGCGATTTGTAAGTAGGCCTCCTAGCTCTGGTTTTCATACAATGGTATGAGTGCCAGTTGTTCAGAAAACAATGGCAAACTACTGAATGTAAACTTGCCAAGAAATCACAGACAGCCAAAAAATGCTGGGATTGACTACGACATCCTTTTGTAAATGATATGCAAATAATTAACTAACTAACACCAATTGTGTTGAGATCGTAATGAATGTGACTTCTGTCTAAGATACAGTATGTATTTGTTGTGTGACTGCAGATATAAGATGTTGAGAAGTGACAAGAAATAAACTATAAACCAAGCAAGCATTGCAACGAATACTGTGAATGAAGAAAGATGAAATACTCAGATGTTATTGACTTTTAATTTGGTTTGTTTTGGATTCTGCAGTGAACATAAACACCACTTCCCCTATGGTTGTGAAACATGGAAGGGATTATTCAACTATCTCATAAACTACTAGACAGCTAAGGCCACGACAGAGAACAACATAACACAAGCAATAATTCACCAATGTAAGAATGTTTTATTTTCTACCTCTGTCACACAAAACTGCAACAGTCAGGGGGAAACAATCACATTATGATTACACCAGGCACCTGTGTTATGATTTTTGTATCACTATTGAAACTAACGGATCTAATGCAACATGGTTATTTGTATTATACACAAATTTTCACTAACATTCACGTTCGAATGGGAACAAAACAGTTTTCCATAAACAAATGACTTAAACACTTTACAATTCCACTGTCTTGACCAGCACCAAGCATTTTGTAAAGGGACTGCACAACTTGTGTTCCTACCTGAACCAAGGTGAAGTGTAACAGGTCTCCCCACATCGACGACTGGCTGAAGGACTCCTACACAGTGCTACCCTTCAATTACCCACTTATTTTCTGTTGTTTAACAAGTGAAATATTCAGCAAACCCAGAGATCATTTCTAGTATTTCATCCTCTTTGATAGCTTGACTCTTCAGTTCTAGAGACTAACAGAACTCTTGCGACTGTCAGTGGCTAACACAGACTTGCATAGACATAGACACACACGTTATTTATGAATGCTGCCCTGTAACCCTGATCTTCTTCAGTGGGCTTGTGTCGATTGTACTTGTCTTTGATACGCAAGTCAACATACAACATACATAGACATGACTATACATGTAAAGTTAGTTGAATCAATGACAAATATTTGAAACACAATCATTTAACAGCTCCCATACAAACAGATGATTTGTCTTCACAGTAGAGTAATATTGCCTGAAATGTTGGGTCATGTCACAAAACATGAACAAAATCACTAACTATCAACTAGAGCAGTGGTTCTCAACCTTTTTTGGCTCATGCACCCCTTTACCATATGTTCAGAATGCCATTCTCTCCGCCCCCTCCCCCTTTCATATTTCCTCCCTATAAATCCCCCCTCTCCCTACATAGTATACGTAAAAATGGAAGATAAATTTAATAGCACATACTAGAACAAATCTACATATCTACATAAAACGTGATTTGCAGGTCTTCTTGCGTTATAAAACAAACTTCAGAAGGGTAGAGAACCGTAAAGTATGGAGGGGAAAACAATATAAATCTTGTATTAACATGATCTTGAAATAAAAAAAAAAAATACAATTCCCCCCTGGGAGAAATTCCCCACCGGTTGAGAACTACTGAACTAGAGGATAGTGGGCAAAATATTCTTTAAAATGTAAATGCTCTTGGAAAAGTAAACTATAACAATCAGAACAAAGATTGATCTGCCATACAGAACTTAATGAATCTCATTAGCATATCCAGTTATGCCAGGAACTGTCCAGAGGAAGTACCCATATGTGCTACAGGAATAGGACCTACAAATGTTAGTTAGTTGCATGTCCTTTACAAGACATAGCAGTCAACCCCAGCATTTGTTGGCTGTTTGTGATTCCTGGGCACAGTAGTTTGCCATTGCTTTCTGAACGACTGGCACCCATACCATTACATAAAAAACCAGCACATCTGTGTTTCATATGTAGCAACCACACAAAAAAAAAAAGTAATGATCAACAGTACAGAATTCATGAATGTACACAATAACACTTGAAAACCCCAGACAGATAGAAAAATGTTCAACTTCTTTTTAGCACATAATGCTACTTACGGAAGTGATAAATGTAAAAGGTACCACTTTAAATAGGAACAAACATTAAATTCGCCACATACTTGAGAATAGTAAGAGAACTAGGTATTAATATTGAAAAACTTAAAATCATTTAACCAAAAAATTATTTAAGAATGGGTTATAGCGGAAAATATGGTTAACAGTTTTATGCAACGGAAAAATTATCTCTATGACAGATGGCAACAATTCTCTGGCATGTAATCCAATTACTTTCCCATTCATGTGCTGATATTTGTTGTGCCATGAATGACACAAGCTATCAAGGATCTTCTCTAGCTGATTCCCTCAGCTGATATTTGTTGTGCCATGACACAAGCTATCAAAGATCTTCTCTAGCTGATTCCCTCAGCTGATATTTGTTGTGCCTTGAATGACACAAGCTATCAAGGGTCTTCTCTAGCTTAAAAAGTCGCTTAAAAGTCGACAGGGTCGACTTCATTGCACCGGGTTTTATCCCATATGGCTCGGTCTTTTTCCGCAGCGCGGAAAGCGTCGCACAAAGCACGAACTCCGTAGCTCTAGCAACGACCCACAGGAGTCTCCGAAAAATTTAATTCGTGAACCGAAGGACGCGGCCCGGAATCAAACCCACAACCTTCGGAGCCTGAGTTAAACGGCTTGACCACTTCGCCACGAAGACTCCCCTTCTCTAGCTGTTTCCCACAAATCTGTCCAGTCTAGCTCTTCTCATAATGTGGCCCAAAAATGACAACTGCCTCTTTCTGATGTTTGTGATTATGAAGTCTTTGTGTCTTCACTTCAAAACACATAGTACCCACAACCCCTTCGCCACGGAGACTGGCTGCATTTCTATACCTGCCCCAAATTAATACCACTGACGTTAATTGTACATCAAGGTATGATTTGTTTCTTTCATATTACCATTACTTACATCATCTGAGGTCCATGTTTTCACTTTCTACATTATTGTGTGTACCTCCCTTTGATCAGTGTTCAAGATGGTGTCACCGGCATAACGTCAGATATTTATATTATAACCACCAACTGTCAAGGACCCACTGGCATGCATAGATCTCTTTACTTGCTCATTGTATAATGAAAACAAATCAGGGTAAAGTGCACGTTCTTGTCTGATACCTGTCTTTATGCACTGAAATGTTTCTAAATAGTTGATTCTCAAAGCTCCTGTTTGCTGCCAATATGTTCTTTATTATTTGTAGATCTTGGCCATCAATATTTAATTGTTCTAATAGTTTGATTATTTCTTCATGTTTCACACTATCCATTTTGTGTAGTCAATGAAGCATAAGTACAGATCTCATATTACCTCTATAGCTCTAAAAGTGTCTTGAAAATGTATATGGCATTGTTTATGTGCTTTCTCTATTCAAATCCACATAGTTGATCACTAATTTCTAGTTTAATGATGTTTCTGACTGTTCTCATAGTTATTCACAGTAACAGCTTTGTTGTATGACTCATAAGGCTTACTATATGATGATCTTCACATTCAAAAATTGCCCCACGCCCTATCCTAAAATAATATATATAACCAGACACTCGTTACAGCTTAAATTGATGTCAACATTTTCATATCAACAACATTACTTCTTAACCTAAGAATTTGGCAAGACATTATACCAGCCAAACAAAGTTTATGTTTTTGGTTTACCATTGAGAAAACTATTATCCACTTTAGTAGAACACACTGACAGCTGTGTCAATATCTGATTAAACTACTCCAGCTTCTGTCATTTGACATGAAACAGTTCAGTGTATGTGTTAAATAAACTTTGTACTGTATACATGTGTTAGATAACAATCATTGTTTATTATACAAATGTGAAACGACAAACATGGTACAGTACACATGTGCCCCAGGAATGCTAACCTGGCCAAAAATGCATGCAAAAGTCGGATGTGTTGGCCTAAGGGTCTAGGCCCAAGGGTGCATAATAATACACTGCAATTACATCTGAAAAACACTCCGGATGAATGCAGAAGAAGAAGAAGTATACATGTGCTAATTAACTAGAACATATTGTTTAAGTCTACACCCACTCCATTAGAGTACAAACTATGAAGATGTTAAAAAGCTCAAATTGACTGCAAAAATTGACTGCAACTTTCTTTTTAAATATATTCAGGCTGACATCTGAAGGTGTATGTAAAAGAATCCTACTCTTTATCACCACAGACTTAAAAAAAAGACTTTTTCCTTTGCAAAATCTACAACTATTTACGGCTGTGTCTGTACTCCACAGCTGAAACTGGTAATTCTTATGATACAACTGTCACAATATACAAACTTGCAGCAAACCTCATCACATGATCTTGCAATCCAGACTCAGAGATATACTTTGACACAAAGAAACACGAAAACAGCAACAAAGCACATGTGTAAATGACTGGACTACATTCTTGAATGTTTGCATGAGACGTATACAGTATAATTATTTCTGCTCATTATATTCTTTAGTGTTTTGATCGTCTTCTTGAGTTTGTGTAAATTACATTGTTAATGAATGCTACGAGATCATCCGGGGACTTTGCCAGCTCATTGTAGAGGCTAATAGTCAAATCTGGCAATAGAAGCTGCAAAGCTTGGCAGGATAATCTAACAAACTTTTCTAGCAACACTTCAGGCTCTTTGCACAACAAGACTCTAGATGGTGTCAGAACCTCCTCCATGTCGCTTACAGTGAGCAGAGATAGTGGGGTTAAAAGATCTTTATCGCTGTCTTCAGAAGTCAACTGCTGGGTTGTTCTATGTGGTTTTGATTGACAATCGTAGATATCATCAATACTTGACAAGACAGGAGGTGAAGAAAACTCAGATAAAGTTGCATCCAATTTTATATCTGTAGTATCACCAGATGCCTGAAAACAACTGCCTGATAACACTGAAGAAGACGATTCATGGCTTATACCACATGAAGAATTATTGAGCTGTGAAGTATGTGGATGTTGATGAACTGATGCTGGTTTAACATCCCTATACAAAATGAGACGTGGGGGTGAAGAGTTATCCTGGTCATCTGGTTGCTCAAGTAGCTTGACAAGATTTGAAAGAAGAGTCATAAAGTTCAAAGACTCTGGGCTCATTGTGCCTAATTCAGTCTTGAGCTGAGGAAAAAGCACAGATAGCAACTTGTGCATGTGAGACTGTACACATGAAAGCTGTGAGGCAGACACAACAAAATTGTGAACATCCTCGGGGAGCTGAGTATAACACTCTGCCACATTTGTCGATGGAACAGTGTTGCGCCGCCTTCTCCTGACTTGATGAAGAGTCTTGTGCTGATGACAGCTCACACATCCATGTTTATGATGCTGGGACATAATCTTAACAAGTCGATCTCCAGAATTATTTGTGATGGCAGCTTCTGAAGCACGAATCAGTGTAGGTGGGGTTAGAGTTTCGAACATGGCACATTCACTGTCAGTCTCTGCTACAGTTAACTGCGACCTCTTCCTTGATGTTGAACAATTATCAGGACTGTCAATTGTGTGTCGTTTCCCCCTCAAACTATAACGTAGTCCTGTGGATGGGCGGACAACAGAAAGAACAGGAGGCTCACCTGGACAATCAGAAACACAGTCTGGGGCATCAATTTTGATAGTAACTGATGATTGAGGACTACCATCTGAAAAAGTGCTGATATCACAAATGTCTGAATCTTTAGGACATGTAATTTCTTCTGCTGCTGCTAATTCCACATCATTGTTAGTCTTGGAAGTATATTTCACTGTCTCACAATTATCCTGATCTGTAGTTTGCATGACTGTAGATTTTTCCTCATAAGTAGTTACCCCATCAACAACACATGTCTTTGATTGAATGTCAGCACTTTCCAGCTCACTATCTTTGTTTTCATCCTTACTAGAATCTCTGGCTTCTTCTGTTTCACCATTGGAAACCGAAGCTGGTGACACAATAATAGGTGAGGCTGCAAGCATGCATGTGCTATCACATTCCACTGAAATATCTCCGTGTACAGAGCTCTTTGAGAGTCTTCGATACTGAAATGCACTGCCTACCTTCTCTGCATTAATTTCTGATGTGGAATCAGCCTCCATAGCACAAAAGTCTGGGCTATGGCTGGGATGTTTAGCCATGGTAGCTGGTGATTCTAAACAACTTTGCAAAACTTCTGAACTATGATTAAGTGAAGGTGGGAAAGTATACTTTTGAGAAATAAATTTATCAAATATGTTGTCACTTTTGTTGTCCATTGAAGTCAATTCGCATATGTGATTAGAGTCATCAGCTGTGTGTGAAGGTGGGTGGTTCACTTTGTTTATATTAGCATACTTCACAGCCTGCCTCTGCTCCTTTGTCACAGGTTCTTTACTGTACTTCTGCTGACTCTTACTATAGCTGCGAATACAAGTGATGGGATTTTGATGTGGAACTCTTTTAGAAGAGATGTTATAGTTGTTTAGCTGTAATTGCACTGGTTCTAACACGGGTGGTTCTTCTTCATAATGCTGCTTTTTACTTGGAAACAATTCCTCATTGTCGTCGTCATCATCTACTAAAATTGGTGCTTGGTCATTCAAGGATCCAGATACCAGTTCATGCCTTTCTGACAAATGATTATCCCATTTCTCACTGTCAGATTCAAATTCATCATTATGGACTGAGGCCCTTGTATACTCACTGTCGTTGTCATTAATGTAATTAACTTCTTCCTCATCAGTTTCATCTGTATTTCTGGCATCTGGATTGTTCTCCAGCCATTTTTCAAATTCCTCAGCAAATGTATCGGACATATTTACTCTTGCGTCAAAATATTCAAGGCGCGCCTTGTGCAGCAGTTTGTTGAAAAACAGTCAGTGTTCATTCCTCCTACTGCACTACTGACATCTGAAACATGTACATAATAGAAATAATAATTAATACATTTTTACAATAGCATTTATCAACATAGAAATAAAGTTAATATATTTTTAAAACAATATAATCTATACAGTTTTTTAACAGTACATGTCCGCAGACTGATATGAAGTTTCTGAACATGTCACTGTTCCATTCCAGTTAGGGTAGCCTGCTCCTGAACGTATTTTTTAGAAGATAATGTGGTGGTTTCCCCTTATCTTCCACAAACACTTGGGTGGTTTTAGAACTCCATTTTTATCATAAATGTGTAGCAATCAGACAAATGTGTGCCCTGCTCTATATTGTGACACTTATTCTGGTATAGTCTGTGTTCCATTAACTGTGTTTGGGTACTGCTAAGGTTCACATATATGAATCTTAACCCTTTAGCGGGCAAAGCTTCTGGGAACGTTTCTACCCCCGAACGGGCAAACCATCTGAAAGCGCCCATGACTATTATGCATTGTAAAAACGCGATCTCTCGGCTTTCCGAGACTTCCAATTGTCTAGTTTCGGTTTCGTCGATAGCTTGACAATGTGGCCGCCATTTGCAAGCATGTACTTTGAATTTGAAAGGATTTTTTAAAAAGATTTTGTGGGTTTTATGCTTTGTATTTCAAAATGGATTTTGACGATTCTTCAAGTGCTAGCGGAGATTTCGCTGGGTTAAATTTAAGTGACATTGAAAGGCACGAAATTGACTATTAATCGGAGCTAGATATCAGTGATCAGCGTTACTTTGTGTTAGCAGTCGCGAGTCGGACTTTAAAGAAAGTGATTATAATTCGGAAAATGTGTTTGTAAATTGCCGTATAGATGACTGACAATCACAAACAATATGTTGTATTTTGTAAATATTTGTGTTCACGTGTGGATTAGCGGCATCATTCACATGAGTAAAATGTTTTGCATGCTTTTCCCTTCATTTTGCTATTTATTTGACTAAAATCTGTTGACTAACAACTTATATGTGATATTTTTACTAACGAACCCAAAATGTTACCGCACCTCAAAATTCTTCTTGCTCGTTCAGGGCTACAAAACAGATAAACATCTGCCCGGTAAAGGGTTAATTTCATATTTTCCTTCACTTTTTTTTTTGGTGCTCGCTTTGAACTCAAGTGTAGTCCGCACTCGCTATTTATAGTAGTGATGGACTGAATTTTGGTGTGGATTAGCTTTCCTTATTAACTGTCTCCCTCACTATCAGGCGAACCCACTCTGTCTGACTTCAGAGGTACTTGTAATTTATGTCCCCAAGTCAAGGATGACAGGTCAACATTTTAGTCCAGCTGTCTGGTGTTGGGGTTGAACCACTTACCTCAGCATCAGCACAAGACGCACTCTTATCCATTCGGCCATGCGGGCCTTTTTCCTTCACTTAATTTTAGTTACAATGTTGTGCTATTAATTCTTCTTCTTCTGTGTTCGTGCGGAATGTGGTTTAAGACGCAATTGCATTGTGCCTGTTTAAAGCAAAGCTGCAATATTTGCACCTTACGGCCGATACATCCGACTTCCTCAGGCATTTGTTGAGCGGGATACCTTCCTGGGTGTTTGCTGTTAATTCTCTCATAACAATATCCTGAACACTATAACAATATCCTGAACACTAAGAAACCTGAGATTTTATCACTAATACATACGACACACAAGCAGGATTACAAACCAGATATAATGTGTGAATGTATTATCATCATCATCATCATGTGCCCCATCAACTAGCGTAGGCATTCATGTCTCTCCACAGATCTTGGTCCTTGGTGTTCTGGATCAACTCTGCTGATATTCCTCCATGCCAGCATCTCGTGAGTTTATTATAGATTCTAAGAAATGTTAAATAAATAAGTACTTTTGTATTCTTCCACAAACAGACTCATATGCTTTATACTATGCTGGAATGTGCATTAATGCACTGTCATTTGGGATAATTTCACAATTTAATTAATTCATTGATTGACATTTCTCTTAATTGACAATTCCATCCCTAATTTGCATGATTTAGTTCAATATCACTGTTACAATAAGTAAAACAAAATAAGACATTTTTAAAACTAGAAACAACATGTAGATCAATGCTTGCCACTAGAGCAGGAAAATATACTTTCTCATACCTCTGAAGTTGGAGTGGGTTCGTCTGATGGTGAGGGACACTGTTAATAGGGAAAGCTAAGCCACACACAAAATTCAGTCCATGACTACCATAAATAGTGTGTATGGACTACGCTTGAGTTCAAAGCGAGCGAGCACCAAAAAAAAAAAGAAATACTTTCTCTTGAAGATAAAATGCACTTAATCCTCTATTATTGTTGTCATGTTTTCATAAGTTAATCAATGAAACTGACCCTTCAAACTTAGACAATTATGGGATATTTAACCTGTGGCAGGTACAAAGTTTAGCAAATAATTTCTGTTGAAGCACACCAGGCTGTATGTGTTAGTATCTGTCTTTGTGCCAGTCACATCTGTGACACTGCTAATGAAGTACAAGCAAGTTAGTGGCTGCTGATAAAGAATTTTCATAAACATATTTGAAACTGCCATGCTTTTCCCTATGCATAGAGTGCATATCAATAATAACAATTATGGTGCTACATGCTTTAAATTTAAACAAAAAAGAAACTAAAAGGTGCTGCACAATGACATGGCCCTGACTGATAGGTTCATTTATATTAATGCCACTAATCAAAATAAGATACTAAAATTGATGAATTCCATCTAAGTCTATAATAAGCTGAGTGGTCTTGAGGTATGGTGTCCGCCTTGAGTGCTGGAGGTCCCGGGTTCAAGCCCCGGTGATGGCCGGGATTTTTTCACATGGACTTCTAGTAACAAAATTTCCCCTGGTCTCTGGGTAGTGAGATCGGACGCCCATGTGTATTGTTGCACACGTAAAAAGTCCCTTGGCAGTTGGAAATCGAAAAAGAGTAGCATAACAGCGTTGCCCGGGAAAAATTTCGAATTAAAAATCTACCCAAAGTATTTTCAGGATCCTCGCCGGTGCTACAGAGTTCATGCACCGAGCTGAGTTTCTCTAGACTCAGGTTTGAGTTAGGAGGAAAACGGAGCACTTATGGGTTGCACCTGTGTGCCGTGATGTTGATCCATCGACTAAATTAAACTAAACTAAACTAGTTAATCAGATCACCCACTAAATCTAATGACACTTCTACTAATAAGAATAATTTCCAGAGGAATACATTAACTAAACATGATATGTATAAATTTCCCCTTCTCTAAGTGTTGACTAATCAATTTCACCTTCTGTTCAGTATCATAAAAGATGTAGAAACTTAGATATTAATATATTGTTGGATTTCAATATGTCAGCTCTATTCAACATACTTTGGTTTTAATATTGCAAAATGTACTAACTAAACAGAGTGTCTATTCACAACTTGGTTGCAAATAAACAAAGTGTCTATTCGCAACCGAAGGCTGGTCACGTGACGTACGTGACGTGATCGGGACATGTGTGTGTCTATATTATACATTTCTGTTAAGATTTCATCATGTTCTCAGTAGCATAGTGGTAAGTAAGTCCCCATGTCACGCTGGCGACCGAGGTTCGATTCCTCGACGGCAAGGAAATTTTTTTTTTTCATTTTTCAGAAATTAGGTGAAAGCGACTTTTTAATAAAAACAAAAATATTAAACATTATGAACTAAAAAATAGAACTGAGAAACTTGAAGCATGTGAATAAAATGTGCTCTATGGATCTGTGGAAGCTGCCGTGGGGGGTGGGGTGGGGGTGCATCCCCCAGGCAGCGACGGAGTGATCGAGTGTCGGAATCCATGGATCCAATAGATCAACAGATCTACTGTACCTTCTGAAACAAACATGAATGGTCGCTGGGTCTGTAGTGTAGGGGTTATGAATGCATTTCGTAATCCTGCATACCGTGTTCGAAACCTAGTAGCTGTGATTTGGAAGCAGACTGCCTTGCATTGGTTTTCATACAAAGGCAAGAGTGCCGGTAGTTCAGAAAGAAATGGCAAACTACTGAACGTAAACATGCTCAGGAATTTAAAACAACACATTCTGTTGATTCGCCAAGCCATACATCACAGTGTCAGGATTAATTCACGGAAATATCAAATATATCATGAGAGGTTTATTGGATATCTGAATTTGTTGTTTGTTCGTTCGCTTTGAACGCAAGCGTACCAATATACGTGCTACTACTAATAGCTGCCACTACCAGAGAGTGCACTGGACTGATCAAATTTGCATGTGGATTATTTTTCCTATTACCATTGTCCCTCACCATCAGGTAAACCCACTCAGACTTCAGGCAGAGGTAGACTTGGGCATTCCCCGCACATGGCTGCTTAATTGTATAAGCTTCTACATTGGTTTGTTAGATGTGTACTCACTCCATATTGTTTAAGGATTTCTCACAGCTTGTTTGTATCTACTTTTGGTTGCGAATAGAGACTTCATTTATTCGCAATTTGGTTGCGAATAGAGACTTCATTTATTCACAATTTGGTTGCAAATAGAGACTTCGTTTATTCGCAACTTGGTTGCGAATAAACTCTCCCCTAACTAAAACAGATAGGCCATTCTTACACTTATATATATATATATATATATATATTATAAACTGCTTAGAGTTAGAGATCTTGAATGTGGAGAATTTATGTTGTAAAGAACAATATTGTATTGTATGTTGTAAATGCATTACTAATGTTTGAACTCATAAGAAGAGGAAGTGCGGATAAGAAGAATTAATTCTTGGGTCTCAGGTGAGTTTGTCTTAACTAACTCTTAACACTTAACAGTGACATACTGTTAAAGTGAAATAATCAACCTGCATGGTGTTACATTCGTCTACACTAGCATGAATGGACTAAATAAAGTGTACAATCAGCTATTCCAGTGTGCAACGTATGTGTGCCTGGCGTATGTCATACGTTACTGTTATACTTTAAAGGAAGGGTGGAGTTTCCCACTCTATATTCGATTCGAACTTAACGGGGAACCATGTTTGATTTTTGAACATTTCAGTTTCAAATATTGGCAACAGCCAACACACAATTTGCTAAAGCTTGTACTAAAGATACTTCAACATCACACAACGAGCGACATTTTGATAAATGCGTCTTACTGTTAGTTCAAATACAAACAAATAAATCAACTGACGACGAAATTACGCTGTTAACTTGCCTACCTCAGCGATTCCTAGTTCCAAATTGGCCAGCCAAAAGTTAAATGGTGAATGGCAATGGGCAACGAATAAACTGGCGAATTTCCCTCCTGACTTTACAGAGATATCTCTGTGAAAGCTGATTTTATGAATCACACAGCGTAGAGAAACAATGTTTAAGATGTCTGACAACAATGTATATGTAACCTACTTTTGGCGTAGCATCGATTTGTTGGTGAAGTAGGCAGCGAACTGTGGTACCTGATGTAAACAAGACTGTCCCCAGCTTCCTTCTCCGCACTCAAAGCTTGGGCCTGCGCATGCGCACAGAAACAAGTGTACACGGTGTTGATTCCGTTTATTGTGCCAGATTGAACAGCTTATCTCTTAAATCCATTCATGACAAATTTGTGCCACGTTTTTGTCACCTTGTCACAATAGAGAATATTAAGAATGTCAAATACAGAGAAGTACAAATGGAGAAGATGATGGGTTTTTGGTGCAGTGGAAAAGAAGACGATCAGAATTGGAAATTGTCAACGATACGAAAACAATTGTGGAGGGACATAATCGAAATGGCGTGCGACTGTAATGATACTGCGAGTGAATGCTAGCTATGGTAGCTACTGTAGCGTCGTGACTAGTTGTTCACCAGCCGACATACCCGGCATGGGTTCGATCTTTATCCGGGGCGTATTCGAATGTTGTTTCTTTTTGTTTTTATTGACCGTGACTCTTAGGTCAACCCAGGTTAAATGTGTACCAGGAAATGAGTTGAGTGAAGGCGGCTGGCGTGACACTGAACACATCTCACACTGAGGACCGATTGGTATATCAAATATGGACCTAGTACCATCTGCCCAATGCACACCAAGGCGTGTGAAAGCGTCCTCCTCTATACTGTTTAGTGAGTGCTGCGGACATTTGAGTTGAAGAAGGTTGTATAAACCAAATAATTTCAATCTTTGATACGTCATTACTTAAAGTTGTCACACGTGTGTACCACGTACTAATTTATTTTAAAACGAGTGTGACATTGGCGGGCATGCTCACTGGCGGGAACTTCATCGGCGCCTTTATAATACGTGTGTGCTAGACATCTGGGCATCCCTTCACTTCAACGCCTTAAGAGACAAAGCACATATCAATATTGTACATTCCCCAAGTGCAAGGACGTGGATCTAATGTAATAACCAGTCAATCGTATCAATGGAGTTCATAAAATAGGAGCACAATCAATTATATGCAGTCTTAGTGTATTTATACGAACATTATAATGTTCAACCCTTCAGAGTTATAATTGGGATATAAAGTGTATATTGTTATTTCTAACTTAAAACACGTCTTCAGGCAATTTATATATTTATATTGTGTTATTTCTATCACTATATTTACATCTTTCCGCTATTCTACTTCTTCTTCTTCTTCTTCTTCTTCTTCTTCTTCTTCTTCTTCTTCTTCTTCTTCTTCTTCTTCTTCTTCTACTACTACTACTACTACTACTACTACTACTACTACTACTACTACTACTACTACTACTACTACTACTACGACTACTATTACTACTACTACTACTCATGATACGACCTCCAGCATGAGAATGGAGATGGAAGCAGTCACAGCGGCATTCCGTTGACTGGAGGAGACTACTGCAACACACTTCGTCTTCATTACGGACTCAATGAGTATTCTTAGTAATGTGGAGAAAGGAATGTTTCGTGTGGAATGGCTCACTTCGCTTCAGAAGTCACATATTCTAAGAATTGTATGGATTGTTTGCCCTGGTCATGCGGGAATGCGGGGGGAATGAACAGGCTGAAAGGCTGGCAGATAATGCACCTCTTTGTGGTCGATTACCTATGGACAAGGGAGAGGTGGTCGTGCGCCTATGGGACCAGGTGGAGAAGGTGGAGGAACAGATTGAGAACCCGTATGTGGAAAGGGTGAGATTGCGGGGGATTGGTTGAATCTCAAAACTGAGAGGGAAGACAAGGAGAACTTTCAATCATATAGTGGTGGGAACGATTAGTAGTGTGAATCTTCGCTGACTGTTGAACGAGGGGGCGGAGCGCATATGGGAATGTCCTGAGTGCAGTGATGTCGGTTCTTAGCTCAACTCAACTCAACTTCTTCTTCTTCTTCTTCTTCTTCTTCTTCTTCTTCTTCTTCTTCTTCTTCTTCTTCTTCTTCTTCTTCTTCTTCTTCTTCTTCGTCTTCTTCTTCTTTTCTGCAGCCTTTTCATCCTCCATTGAGGAACAGACCCTCAACAACTCACGCTAAACCGCCATACCCTTTGCTATCTCCTGTAGCTCAATCTATGGTCTATCCTCATTATTCATCTGTGACTTTAATTCTCTTCGCCGTGTGTTTTTAGATCTCCCACTATTAGATTCGCCCGCGGGCAAACGGGCTGTGTTGCCATTTTGACGCTTTTCGCACCAAATTTAGTGCGTTTTGAAGTCATTTAGTGCCAAAATTTGCATTTAGTGCGGCCGCTCGAATTTGATGCTTCACAATATTTTTTGGTGCTTTTTTGGGTGGGTAAAAACTACTTTAAAAATCATTTTGGGAACACTAAAAATCATTTTGGGAACACTAAAAAGCCAAATTTGAACTGAAGCGAGGGAGTAAAATAGTCTTAGTACATTACCGCGCAATATTCACGTAATTTAACTCCCTTTAGCGCGATTTAGTTGAAGTGAGTGACTGCAACGCGCAGGCAATATGAATGCGTTAAAAGATTGTTTAAACAAGAATGGACTTGGGTTGCAAAGACTAGTTACACTCGGCACTGACAATGCATCTGTCATGACAGGTGTAAACAATGGAGTATATACAAAATTAAAATCCGAAGTTCCTCATCTGGTACTAATTAGGTGTGTATGCCATTCCCTTCAGCTGGCAATGTCACAGGCTGCAGTTGCTTGTCTGTCCAGGAACATAGAGTTCATGATTAGAGAACATATGACCGGTTTTCTCACTCAAGTCTTCGTCAAGCAAAGTACAGGGAGCTTTTTGCTTCAATAAATGGTGGACAACATCCACTGAGGGTTGTTCAATTAAGCCAGACACGATGGATGTCCATTCAATCTGCCATTGTCAGAATATTGCAGCAGTGGGTCGAGCTCAGAAATCATTTTGATATAGCAAGAGTCAACGAGCGCTGTTATACAGCAGAACTTTTAAATTCTATGTTTAGCGACATGAAAAACTGTGTATCTCATATTTCTCAAGCATATTCTCGGAGAAGTTCAAAGTGTGAATAAGAAATTCCAAGCAAATATACAGGATCTAACAAAACTACTCAGCGATCTTGTCCAACTTATTGATCCTATCAGTTAAAAAATTGCTATTCCTGGAGGGGGGGGGGGGAATAACAGAAAGTGATGCTATTCAAGATTATTTAGATCCTAATCTCAATCTAGATTATGAGTTTGAGAAATAAATAGCAGGCAACCAGGTTCCTGATGAGAAAGAAATTCGTGGAAGGTGCATCCAGTTTTTAATAGAGCTGTTGACACAGCTGCGATTACGTTTGCCCGATAACGTTCGAGTGTTGCAGTCCATGTCATGTCTTAGTGGAAGTGAATGTCTACAGCCAATGACGCCCTGTTTATTGGATCTTGCTAAACTGTTTGTAGAAGATGCAGCTACTCTCACCCGCATCGATTTCCAGTGGGAAAAAACTTTATCATATGCAGTGGACACAGACCTCTGAAATACCTGGGCTGTGGGTAGAAATAGCCTCATACAGGGATGCCACCGGTGAAAATCCTTTCCAAGATCTTACATATGTAGCTTTAACTGTGCTCATGTTACCTCATTCTAATGCGGACGTGGAGCGTCACCCCCCCCCCCCCCCCCAGTCAGATGGGAGTTATAAAATCAAAATTGCGGAACAAACTGAGCATCAAGAGTTTGACAGCTGTTTTGACTATTAGATATGGAATGAAAAGATATGGCAAATGCTGTCATGATTAAAAACTATAGTATGTCCAGAAATGAATGCGTCATTCGCGATCAATTGTTTTGAAAACTGTCTGTTGCATCGTTATGAAATTTTTCCTGCCGTCTTATATTTACCCCAACCAAAGGAATATGTCTTTGATAGGTCCAAAAACAACTTAAATCATCGAAAGCGGCGACATTTCTTGGATATTTTTGTGAAAAACTAGTGATTTCTCGCTAACAAACTTGTTTTTACAGTAATGAATGCCCCGCCAATTCAAATGACGACACAAGGCGTATTCGGATTCGTATGGGAGTGGGTGCAGTAAAAGAAGTAGCTTAAAAGTCGACAGGGTCGACTGCATTGCACCGGGTTTTTATCCCATATGGCTCAGTTTCTTTCCGCAGCGTGGAAAGCGTCGCACAAAGCACGAACTCCGTAGCTCCAGCGACGACCCTCGGGAGTCTCCGAAAAAATGCACTCGTGAAATGAAGGACGCGGCCGGAATCGAACATACAACCTTCGGAGCCCGAGTCAGACGGTTTGACCACTTCACCACGGAGAATCCCGGGAGGGGTGCAATGTGTAATATTAGTAAAGACAGAGAATTCACAGAGGCATGGGGTAAATAATGTGTAAATTGACAGGAAAGTCGAAGGAATATATTTCTTACCTTATTTTTTATTTCCTTCTTGTTTCTTCACCTGCTGGTTAATAATGTGTACACAAGTATTCATGTTAGCTTTTTATATTGAGTTCATGAAAGCTTCCAAATAGCTGTGCGTTAATGTGCGTATGGAGTGACCAGAAATGATACCGCAATTTAGTCATCATGTTTCCATTTTTAAAGATCTGTTCAGCTGTCTGTGTAGTTTGTTCACACGTACACATGGGTGACAGACCCGCTTTGAGTCTTCGTGAAAGACTGTCTACTCTGCTGTTTACCGTTCAGAGACGGAACATGATTACCTGTTTTGCACTATGAAAATAGTTCTCAGTGTCTCTGTAGTGGGCTTTCTTTTTAACAACCAAGATGTTCGTCCTCTTTTAATTGAAGTTTATAGATTGATTCGTATGCACGTGTGTTGTCCCTTAATTTGACAACGTGTTTGCTCTCACGTTTCTTGTTATGCCACAATATGTCAGTTTCCACCGCAATATTACTCTTCTCTTGGTATTCAATGCGTTTAGTGTGTGTGTGTGTGTGTGTGTGTTTTTTTTTTCCAATACAGTTGTTTGTCATTGCTGAGGGCTTACGGAATTGAAAATTCACCACTGTGGAATACAAACTGTTGCCATTGACATTATGCTGCTGCTGTAATGTTTAGGGCCTGCAATTCGTCTGAATAGTTGGAGCAAAATATCCCAGTAAGTGTGTACGTAGATTAAGGTCTGCGATCTGCTCAGACCTTAATCTGTGTCGGACGATTCCAGTAGGTTGATGATTGCTCTCGGTTGCATAAAATTCAAACCTCCTTTCTCCAATAGTCCTCTTCCTCTTTCAACACATGGTCCTCACATTTTTTTCCAGTAACGTTTATCAATATTTAATAGCGCGGACTGGGTTAGTATCTTGACGTCAGATAATTTGTATGTAGTATTGGCAGCTGCCACTTGTCCTTTAATTTTAGCCCACACAAGTTCTATACGGTTTAAACGAGAATGATACGACGGAAGTCTCAAGCACCTGTGTCCATGCTCTTCTATCAACTTGTCGATTTGACATTGCTTGCTTTTTTGCGCCTGTTTTACAAGGGACAACAACTGTAGCTTGAAATATGTTTCTGGAAATGGTATATTTTCCCTTCGGAGCCATATCTTTATTGCTTCCTTTGTGCCCGATGCCGTATGTATTTTGTTTTCTTGGGCAACAACATTGTGATATGATGCATTGTCCATGATTAGACAAGACGGTCTATCAAGGGATGGAAGTACTGTATTCTCGAGCCAATCTCTAAATACATTACCATTGATCTCATTATGATAATCCCTATTGTATGTATGCTTTGATACGAACACGAGCCCAGCATTCTGTAGTAAGCCATTATGAGTACTACCAGCATAGGCTATGACCAAACGCTGTCCTTTACTACTGGGCACATAACGCTTTATCTTTCCATCCATTGATTGTCATTCCTTTTCACTTGTGTGGTGCGCATTAATCCAAGTCTCATCCAAATACACTATGTCATAATTTTCTTTGCGCATTTCCCTTATTTCACGTAGGTATCTGCTTCTCAAGGCTCCTAAATGCGGTTGCTCGCAAAGAATATTTCTACCGCTCTTGTACTTTCAAAAAGTGAAGATAATGTCCTTATAATTTTCCACAAAGTTGTTTTGGATAGCTCTATGTTATTGTTCTTTCTCAACCAAACCCTAAGTTTTCTTACAGTCACTGTTTCTTTGGCATCCAGACTAATCCGACAGCTTCTGCAGCTAGTCTTGTTCCAGGTGTATTGGTGTTACCTTCCCTCTGTAGTAAAATAGGCAGGCTGAGAGAGTGGTCATGTTGATGGGCAATACGTGCTCTCTCAATTCAGCCCAGACTGTGTGCTATAGAGAGGTAAAATTCCATCTTACAAACTATCTTATGTCAAGACGCAAGGTGATATTAAGTCATATGCTGTCCATGTTACTGTATGGTTGTGAATTATAGTCACATAAACAAAGTAGACAGAAACCAGAAGGCCATGGGTATGTGGTTTCTACATAAAATACTTAGAAATCCGTGGACGGCTAAGAAGCCAGATATTTCAGTACTGTCAAAGATTTATTCACAAAATCTTGTGATAACCCACATCGGAACAAGGCATTTGTCATTGTTGGACATGCTATCACAAGCCAACGTCTAGAGTAAATTGTGGCAATGGAAAGATCGAGGGTGTTGGATACAGAGGTCAATAACGTGAGCAAATGCCGTATGGTTTGATAGAGTGACACGGAAGAGATCATTGGTCGAACTTACCAAGAAAACGGAGGATAGGTGTTTGTTGAGCAACAATATCGCCTGTAGGCTATAGTTTCGTGTGCAGTATTATTATTTCAATATCTCAAGTGCTGAATTAGATTTATCAAACTCTAAAAAGAAATGAAACAACGAAGACAGAGCCAGTGGCAACTGGAAAGTTCTCAAGTAACTTCCGAGCAGAGATAGAGGACTTTAACTGTAAAGCTGCAGCAGAAATATTATTGACATATAAACATAAAGAGAAACAAATAGCTTTCTTCACGGATGCGAAGTTAGCTATTTCAATACGTCAGAACAGAAGCAGTGCACAACCAGCAGACCCAAGGGCAGCACTACATGAGCTATGGCAACAATCTATGGAAAAAAGGGGGCTGAGTGGTCTCGAGGTATGGTGTCCGTCTCGAGTGCTGGAGGTCCCGGGTTCAGGCCCCGGTGAGGACCTGGATTTATTTAAAAAAATCCACCTGGACTTCCAGTAATAAAATTTCCCCTGGTCTCTGGGTAGTGAGATCGGACGCCCGTGTGTATTGTTGCGCACGTAAAACAAAATCCCTTGGCAGTTGGAAATCGAAAAAAGAGTAGCCTAACGGCGCTGCTCGGGCAAAATTTCGAGTTAAAAATCTACCCAAAGTATTTCAGGATCCTCGCCGATGCAACGGAGTTTGTGCATTCAGCTGAGTTTCTCCAAACTCAGGTTTGAGTTAGGAGGAAAAACGGAGCACTTATGGGTTAAACCGTGTGCCGTGCTGTTGATCCAATGACTAAACGACTAAAAACTAAACGAGCTATGGCAAAAATCCAAAATCCTTGTGCTGCAATGGATTCCTTCATATTGTAACATACCTGGAAGTTCAAAAGCCGACAGACTGACAAAGGAAGGTGGAAGATTACCTCATCCTGGCATAGACATATCCTTTGATGAGACCAAGAGATTTATCAGAAACAATTATAGAACCAAGTGGAAATCAGAGCATCCAGGACACCACAAAGATGTCATATTACCAACTCAACCGCAAAGAACAAGTAACGATCTTCCGACTCCACACAAGGCTTAGACTGAAATATCAAATGTTTATTACAATAACGATAAGAGGTATTGATGAATGTATCTGTGAGGATGGTAAATGACGGTGAGACATTCGTTGCTGGAGTTTCCAACATACGTAGAACAGAGAAAACTATTTTGGGCAACAACCGCTTCATTTGAGGATAAACTGTATAGAAATGTCAGTAAGTCTCAGTTGACTGCTGCTTTATTTGCATTTATTCGTATTTTCTTCTAGAGGTCAGTATGGCAGAATGGACAAGAGCGTTCGCTCTTAAACATCTTGTGAGCTGATGTCGAGGTAGCGGGTTCAGCCTGTCACAAATGTTGCCTTCTAGACTTTGAACTTTGACTTGGGAACGTAAATTACAATCATCTCAGAAGTCGGAGTGGTTTCGCCTGATGGCGAGGGACACTAGTAAAGGAAGACGGACATATAATCAGATTGCGACGGGCACCATTCGTATTGGAACTCTACGCTGGTGTTTAAGATGAGGCTTGCGCGCTTATGGGAATTCTCTGAGCGCAGTGATGTCGGATATAGTTATAGAATATAGACTCAACTCAACTCAACTCAACTAGTAAAAGGGAAAGCAAATCCACACACAAAAACCAATCCAGTGCACTTGACTTAGTAGTTCGTGTATGGACTACGCTTGAGTTCAAAGCGAGAGGGCACAATATGCACACACACACACACACACACACACACACACACACGCACACACACACGCGCACACACAACATGTATTCTCTTGTTTATATTATTTCCAGTTGGCGCGTCATTTTTATATTGTTGTGTGAGCGTTCTATTAAATTAAACGACTGACGAAGTAATTCAAGTAGCCAAGTTCCGGAATATCCATAACAGTTTGAGCATTTTTCAAACAGCGGCCGAAAGCGAAAGTTACACTTCGCCAGGATTATGGTTTGGCTTTCACTCATGCTCTGTCAAATCAGGAAAACACGACTTCCTGGCCAGCAACCAATTGCTCGCGAATTAACGCGTCTCAAACTATAAAGGCAGGCGCCGTAAACATAAGCTTGAGCAGGCTGAACGAGGCCGATCTTTTATTTATTATTTGTTTTTCATAAATACTAATTGAACTGAACATAAGTTTTTTTTTGTTTTAAAAGCTGTCTTCAACCAAAGTTGTTATTGTTCGAGACTTTTTCATTCCGTCTTTCTCTCCATTAAGAAAAAAAAAGTCATTTGCATAGTAGACGAATATGAACACACACTTTAGTGTAGATACCTGCTATATGAACTCATAAACAATACATAAGATTAAGTGCACTCACCACACGCCTTCTCCTTCTATTCTTCTTCTTTCACCTAGTATCTTTTTTAAAGATATTATTCAGCGGTATATACTCGTTGCCGGACTCTGTGGCCAAAGGCTTGCGAACGCGGTCCGTGAGCCGGGTACCAGGCGTTCGAAGCTCAGCTGCGACCGATTTGTGCAGCAGACCGTGTCGCATTGTGTTACAACGTTCTGGTATGGGAGCCGGTCGTTCAGAAAGCAATGGCAAACTACTGAACTAACACTTGCCTAGTACATCAACAGCAGCTGAAAAATGCTGGTGTTGATTGCAACGTCCCGTAAGGGATACGCAAAAAAAAAAAAAAACTCGTTCGTTGTGTTTGTTTACAACAGAGCTGTCAGGCTATACACCGGCATACCTTCTCCTTATCCTTCTGCGCTCCTGTTTCGAGGCGAATGTGTCACTGCTAGTTATGTACATTAACGTTATGTCTGACGTATACGATCAGAACTGTATACGGAAGAAGGTTGGCTACTAAAGACGATAAAATAAAGAAAATTGAAATATTTTGGTCACTTGAGACGTCATGAAATTTCGGAGAGAACAATCAAGCAGGGGTATATGCCCAGGAAGAGAAAAAGTGGAAGGCCAAAGAGAAGATGGGTGCAGGATGTGGCAGATGATCTCCAGATGGGTGTATCGGACGCGGGACATTTTGCTTATGACCGAGAAGTTTTCTGGACGGTTGCCATGGGAGCGAAGTTCTGCAGAGGACATGCTACTGAATGAATGAATGAATGAATGAATGAATGAATGAATTAATGAATGAATGAATGAATGAATGAATGACTTCGGTATGCATTTGTGTAAGGCTCTGGATATATTCCATTCAATGTAACGGATTATTTCCATTCGTGATTAGGTTGCCTTGTTAACACTTAGCATTCAGTAATCTAGGCTTTGAGATTTCCAACTACCGTCGGGATCTCAGCTTTTATAACTAGCAAACATTAAGAAGATTTTGGAAACAGTTGATTTGGTCTCTGAGACTAATGATGCGAATAACTGGGACTGCCAGAGTAGCTGACAACCATTGCCCGGAAAAGGCTAATTGAAGTAGAGAGCATTATATACAACTACAAGAACGCCACATCGTTCCATGGTCGTAGAATGAGAAGAGAGACGTTGAAAAAAAAATATCCTGACGGCCGGAAAGATCGGTAGGAGAACAGGCAGAGGCAGAGAGAGAACTGACGTTGGATGGACTGAGGCGTTGGCATGGAGGGATATCATCAGCTGAGATGATTCAAAGCACCAAGTAATGAAATCTGTGGAGAGACATGACCGCCTACGTCAACCAGCAGGGCATAAGATGATGATGACAACTTACACACGGGGCCTTCTGTTTTCCGCCCGTATCCGAGAAGAATAGGTAGTTCTTACTACCCAAGAGAACAGGGGCACGTTTCATAACATTAGATTAATTGGTTCATGGAAAAATAGCCAGCCCTACGATGGGAACAATCTCGGTATCTTCTGACCTGAAACCAACACCATAGCACCTCAGCCACGGCCCCTCATTTCCCGGTATTTGCTAATTAAGGTATCCTGTTCAAGCTACTACGTAAAATAATCCATTGACTGGAAAAGTCCTAAAAATAAATCACCGGGTCCAGATGAAATAACCACAGAAGCTATTCAGGCCTGTGGAGAAACAGGAGTTAAATGGCTAACAAGACTTTTTAATATAGCATGGGAAGAAATAAAAGTCCCAGATGATTAGCAACAGGCAATAATAGTACCAATATGGAAAAAGAAATGCAATATGAGAGAGTGTGAAACATACAGAGGTATATCACTACTGAGCCGTATAGGGAAAATGTACGCAAAACTATTGGAACAAAGAGCTAGACCCATAGTTGAACAACAGTTATTAAGCAAAGTACAATTTGGTGATCGGAAAGGTAAAAGTTGCACTGATGCACTATTTACACTTAGACAAATATGTGAAAAACTATCGAATATAGTGGCCAGAAGAATATTGTGTTTGTAGATCAGGAAAAGGCTTTCGATAAAGTAGACAGATACAAATTATGGACCATTCTTGAAGACTATGGGATACAAGGACAATTGCTAGAAAACATCATAGCCATGTACCACTCGAGCCGAAGTGCAGTAAGAACACAGAAAGGTATACCAGATATGTTCACAGTCAATACAGGAGTGAGACAGGGATGTGTGCTCTATCCTCTGCTATTTAATATCTCCATGGACACAATATCCAAAGACGCAAGCCTTGACAGAACAGATTCAGAGATTTTAGAACTCTTTACTCCAGATAAAAGAACTGATTCACAGGAAATAAATGAACTTCTATTTGCAGACGATCAGTGCCTATTTTACAGCGATGAGGCCGACTACAAAATCATATTAATAATCTGAGTTCAACATGCAACAGATACAATGTGTGTATAAACACAGCCCAAACCGAAGTAATGCAAGTTAGCAGACCGCCTGGTCCACTAAGTATACAGATAAATAGCACACTCTGAAACAAGTTAAAGAATTCAAATATCTTGGAAGTATGATCACAGAAGACGGCAGACTGGACAGAGAAATAAAAATCAGATGTCAAAAAGCTAGTGCACTTACATATCAACTATCACCCTTACTCACCAACCTTATGCTATCAATCTCAAACTTGGACTTTATCCAAATCACACTTTCGTAAAATCAACACCTGCGAGATGAGAATTGCCAACTTAACAATCCGAGACCGAGTAAGAAATGCTATTATCAGATAGACAGTGGGATCAACACATTGTGCCACATTTATTGAAAGACCGAAGATCAAGTGGTTTGGCCATGTTGTTAGAATACAATACCATCAACTACCATCACTGGCCTTACATCAAGATCATCTGCGACGAGACCAAGAGGACGTTCAAGAAGAAAATGAATTGACGACATCAAAGATACTGTACAATCAGACGGAATGATACTATCCAGTGCCGCCCATCGGGCGATGGAGCGCAAATTATTCCTCCCCACAACGCTTGACGGCAGAAGTGGAAGATGATGATGATGATGGTGATGATGATGATGATGACTGAATATGGTGACGTCGTCAGCGTCCGTAGGCGATGGAATCCTCCAAGCCCATCCTGCATTTGTGTTATTCTGCCCTCAAACTGCAAAGACTGCACATTATTCTTTAGTTATGGCCTTATCCAAGCAAACGCCACCTTCTGCACATGGTTTATTATGGTTCGTTATACATATTATTATTCTCCTGCGTCGTTAGATTTGGTAAACTCGCTGAAGTATTCACACTTCCCTGCAAAGATCGGTTTAATCCTTAAATATGGAACTAGCAACTCAGGGTCTCGGTTAATTACATTTGCCTCGATTCTCAGGAAGAGCAATGATTCACAGAGAGAGCATCCGTTCTCAAAATGAGCAGTTTTTCACAGAGAGTTCATACGTTCTCACGAAAAGCAATATGTCACACAAAGAGAGAGCATCCGCTCTCACGAAGAGCAGTGAATAAAAGACAGAGCATCCGTTACGAAAGAAAAAAAAGAAGAAGAAAATGCAGAACAGGATGTTCCCAGATGGGCTCGCTTGAGACAGATAGGCGGGAGTGTGGTTGTTGTAGATTTTCCACTTCAGAAATTTGTGAGAGCGGCGATGTTTCCTTCTGTGACTAACAAGACATTTCTTGCCACATCGATGTCTCGAGACATTCAATACAGCAATGTTGTGACGGTTCGGAGTTTTCCGTCAATGCTGAGAAATATGCTCATGTAGCAGGATTTCCCTGTCATCGCATTTATGTGTCACTTAGCAGGACATGTAGTCAATGAACACGTGAACTGATTTATCATTTAATATCACACCTATGCGAAGGACACCGTTTACCGATGATTTGTGCGTGGGATGATGAGTGCGACTAATAATTGGGACGTTCTACAGCTGGTCTGGCGCCTATCCTGGCCATTAGAGTCCCAGCCAAACTGCTCACGTTTACCCATATCGCTAGCCTTCTCTAGTCAACAACAACAACAACAACAACCCAGCTAAAAATAAATAAATAAATAAATAAATACATAAATAAATCTTCTTCTTCTTCTTCTTCTTCTTCTTCTTCTTCTTCTTCTTCTTCTTCTTCTTCTTCTTCTTCTTCTTCTTCTTCTTCTTCTTCTTCTTCTTCTTCAGCGTTCCGAGCCATTGAGGTTCTTTGCTGCAGATACAATCCGTCTCCATTCGTCTCTCTGGTTGACCTTATCTTGCCAGTCGTTGATTCCAAGTGCTTGTAGGTCTGTATATATATATATACTCTAGCTGACCCGGCCCGGCTTCCCCCAGTCCCTGGTGGGGAGCATCTCATTTAATTCATATAAGTAGTCATATAAGTTCTCCCGTTCCCGACTATCTGTTTGTCTGTCTATCTGTCTGTCTGTCTGTCCCGGCCCGGCTTCACCCAGTCCCTGGTAGGGAGCATGTCATTTAATTCATTCATATAAGTAGTCAAATAAGCTTCCGTTCCCGACTATCTGTCTATCTATCTGACCCGGCGTGGTTTCGCCCAGCTCCTGGCGCACAGTAACTTAAAAGAATGTCCTTCCACACACCATTCATTATTTTTAATGAAAACTGTTTTTAATCACCGACATGACAGTTGATAAGTTTTGTAAGCAGAAAACGATGGGTTAAAATGTTATGCATAATGCATTATTTTTATGCAAACTTTAAAAATACCTTAAAGATTATATCACTATTTAATATAACTTATATGCCTAAAAATAACTATAGACAAAGAGTTTAACAATAGTGCAGGTAAGTCCAACAATATGACTATAAAGTATATGGAAATGTTATTAAAAGTTATGCCCCTTGAAATAACTTTTCTAGAGTGAAGTCCCCCTGCTATATAGACATTATATAATGAAAATGGAAAAGTAAATGTTATTAAATAAGTCGAAGATTTTACATTAAGAAATTATTATAGTCGGTTGCAAATGAATGAAAGGAAGACGTGTAGAAAATTTCATCTCAATCGGATGTACCGTTATCGAACGCATCCAATACAAAAATCCCCACACACAAACAAACAAACATACACTCTGTTTTATATATATATATATATATATATATATATATAATCTCTCCACCGTCTCCTTGGTCTACCTCGGGGTCTACGGTCATTTATTTCCTGACTGTAAGCGAGTTTGGTTTCCCTATTATGCCAGCTTTATGTATATTTCAGCTTGAAGGAGTAATCTAATTACTTTAATTTATGTTGTGTTATTTCTGCAATTTGTACTTGACGAGATACGACAAAATATATCAGGCAATAAATCGTGCAATCTTTTAAATGTGTCTTCGTTACTCAGAATAATATTGCTGTAAGTTCCTGGGAATATATTAACTGATTCAGTGGCGAAGGATAATATATCGCCAAATGTGACCTCCCATTTGAACAGAAGGATGATATATCATCATACTTGGGTCCTGTTGTTTTGTTTTGTTTTGTGGCAAATTTTTTGTGTGTGGCTCAGTTTCAATGCTCACTGAATGGAAATTCACATTATAATACTTGTTCATTTTATTGTGTACCATGTTTGGTCCACACCTACTTTTTATTTGGCGCTGAATCAGTTAAACAGATCATTCTCGAGAGACTACGATATACCATTGACAAACAACTAAGAGATGACACGACAGGCTTTCGACCCAGCCGACTGTGCACTGATCAGATAACCACCTTGGGCATAATAACAGAGCAAAACTTCCAATCGAATCCATCACTTTACATTGGATTTGTGGACTATGTAAAGCCTTTAGCGGTATTGATAGGAAGTCTCTTTGGAAACTGAGACATAATGGGATGCTATTGTAACTTAATGGGTGCGACTTATAAAGAGATTACATGCAGAGTTCTTTAAAAAGGGAAACTAACATATACATTTGATATATAAATAGGAATGCGACAAGGACACATATTGTCACTTTCATTATTATTATTATTGTCTATAGACTGTATTAAAAAGACAACAGCAACTACCACCATAAATAGATTTCACTGAACTCCCGTGACAAAACAGCTTGATGATCGATCCATACTTAGCTGCTGACGAAGCACCCATGGCTCATGCAGGAACTCACTAGCAATCTAAACTAAACACGTCAAAGATCACAACAATGATGATATACAAATTCATAAGGGAAAGGCAAACACAACCAGAATAAACTAAGCAATTGATAACCAAATCTCCATTGGTGAAAGTTTACTTAAAATCATATACAATACAAACATGGACCTGGGAACAGCTGCAGACATGTTAAGATAAGAATACAAAAGTCAAGCGAACTTTCATAACATCAGGAAGTTTGTGGAAAGCAAAAGATATTGTGCTTAGTACCAGACTTAAAGTATTTAGGTCTAACGTCCAATAAGTCCTTAAGTATGTTTCAGAAGAACAGAGAACGTCTAAAACAATATCAATAAACTGCAAATGTTTATTTATTGGTGCTTGTGGAGAATATGCCTAAAGTGATATGTGTGACAGGACGTTCTCATCACGTTCTCATCACACTGAATTGTCTGAGTAAGGTAGTATATTGGTAAAATTGGCAGACACCTTGCCGACCGCTTTAGGGAACACCTTAGGGACATTAATCAAGGCGCTGACAAACCTATCCCCAACCATTTTAATTCCACAATGAAGTCGACGATGTATGAGTCACTGGATTTAAACCTTGCTTCTCTAACAACTCCTTTAGGCTCAAAATTGAAATCCAATTAATAAACTCTCAGGGATGCATTCACCCAGCAGGAATCAATACTATTGTTGATGCCACGGTATAACTATGCTATCTTCTCTGTAATTTATCCATATCGGACTGTTTACTCGCCATTTGGCAACACACATCCTATCTGGCACTCTGGCAGCTGAACTGTACTTAAACTTTTGGAGCCCAAGAGCGCCTTTATAAACCGGTTTAAACCATACCTTCCTGTCAACAAGGAGCTGTATTAATTTTATTTTGCGTGTTTTATTTCGTTGTTTATTTCTTTGTGTTGATCTGTCCTTGACAAAGGTTCTTAGAACCGAAACGTCGGGTAGTCCTTTGTGTTCTATATCACTTATTTTTATTCCATTACTCCACTATTATATATTTATTTATGATTTTGGATGTTTTCACCTGCGTGTGGAGTCCTTTGTAAGGTATGTACATTGTGTCAATGTTTAGTATCTTTTCACATGAGCTAAATATACCTAATTGTTTGCATTTCATACTAGTCCACAGACATACCAGAGTGAGCGTTCTCCTCTCTGAAGGCAGTACCTTTCCTGTGCTCTGTTGGCCTTCTACTAGGAAACCTTACCGGATAACTTAGTGGAACCCTACCCGATTTGTTTGATCCAATACTAGGGAGTTTTGCAAGCCATTTCTGGTTTTCAATTAGTAGTCGACAACCACTATCTGGAGATATTTATATCTCACTCAACTTAAAACACCACAAATTGGGTTGCTCCTCCGGGATCTTATAATTAGAAATTTGCATAATTACAATTACAATCATCATGTCACCTAAGTTCCCGAAGACATACGACATATCAGACAGTCTACACAAAGTTACGCTCAGGTTTTATTTATTCACCTACAATATGTGAATGTTGTAACTGTCATATCACAGCACTTATCATCATCAACCTGCAAATAAGCAGTTTTTTAAAAGTGATAGTGATAACGAGTTGTAATTTGCTTTAACTCATAGTTATATGTTATTTTCCAAGTGTGTGTGTGTGTGTGTGTGTGTGCGCGCGCGCGCGCACGCGTGGATGGGGGATTAATTATAACCTAGGAAGGGGAGTATTGTCAGAGGGCGTAACCTGCCCCGCCTAGTAGTCCAGCAGTAAACATAAATCCAGGTATCTAACATCTCCTTCCCACTCCTTGGGGGGTGGGGGTGGGGTGGGGGGGGGGTACCACTACCAGCTACATTTACCTTTTTGAACGAGCCATTCTCAGCTGTACTCTAGGGTATCCAGGGGCTTAATCTTTATTTCAGACAGAGATTTTGTCTCGAGTTTCTCGCTGGGATCTGGAGTGTAAAGGTGTACCCGGATGAGAGAGCCTGGCCGTTACTCGCTCTCTGCTGCATGGAGGTAAGGTGTTGAGACGACAGCACATGTAGCCGACCTTGAGGGCGTTACTAAAGGTGGAAAAGTGTTCCAATCGCACGTAGTGGTTACGATGCATGTCTGTGCTAAAGCTCACTGAGTGAACGTAGACACAGGTGGAAAAACGTCTCACAAACACGAAATGGAACGCTTGGCTAGCGAATCCATTACGTGGAAGTCCGAAGTGAAAAACTGCAGAGTGAATGTCGCCTGCAGACTAAGGTAGAAAAACGTCTCATTAACACGAAATAGAACTCTTGACTAGCGAATCCATTACGTGGAAGTCCGAAGCGAAAGCTTGCTGAGTGGATGTCGTCTGCAGATTGACCGTTCCTGGTTTGTGCGGGGAGCGGCCAGGGGCGAACGAAATGCCCAATACATGGACGTGAGGAATTAAAGCAGCCATGAGCAGGAGTGGTGATTCCTCGGGTAAGCCCAGTCTCAGAGCACTATGTGCCGACTCTGCAATTATGAAAGCCTCCCTGGATAGGGGGTAATGCCTATTGACTGTCCCTGTCTTCCATTGAGGACTGACCGTAAAGTCCTTGGCCCTTCTAACTTGACCAGCAGAGATGTGGACGACACCACAACAAAATGTCCCTCCAAACCTCCAGGACGGTTAACCTGATTAAAAAACGCCAGTCGAAGTCGGATGTGCAGGTCTAAGGGTGGCAAATAAAAACAGGCACAACGCAAAAACGTCCGAGTGAAATGTCCTTCTTTCCCGGAACAGCTCTGACTACGTTGTTTTCCGACCGGAACAGCTCTGACTATCTAGTTTTCCGGCCAGAACAGCTCTGACGATCTAGTTTTCCGGGCACAGCGTCCGTACACGTCCGAACCGACAGCTCGCTGAGTGGAAGTCGTCTGCCGACTGACCGTTCCTGGTTTGTGCAGGAGCGGCCTGCGGCGAACGAAATGCACAATACATGGAAGTGAGGAATTTAAGCAGCCATGTGCAGGACGTGGCGATTCCTAGGGTGAGCCCAGCACCAGAGCGCTATGTGTCGGCTCTGCAATTATGGAAGCCTCCCTGGATGGCGGAAAATGCCATGGACTGTCCCTGCCTTCCCTTGACGGCTGACTGTGAAGCCTTCGACCGTTCTAACTTGACCAGCTGGGCTGTGGACGGCACCACAAAAGCGAGAGTCCCCAAGGAATATTAACCTGGTGAAAAAACGCACGCTAACGTCGGATGTGTTGGCCTAAGGGTCTCGGCCCAAGGGTGCCTAACTTAGACACACCGCAATTACATATAAACAAAAACACTCCGGATGAAAGCAGAAGAAGAAGAAGAAGAAGAAGAAGAAGAAGAAGAAGAAGAAGAAGAAGAAGAAGAAGAAGAAGAAGAAGAAGAAGAAGAAGAAGTTTTCACCGCTATCTGATTGAAAGTTCTCCTGGCCTCCCCTCTCAATTTTGAGATTCTTGCAGAACCCCTTCCGATCCCTACAATCTCATTCATTCCACATACGGGTTCTCAGTATGTTCCCCCGCCTTCTCCACCTGGTCCCCCAAACGCATAACCACCTCCGTCTTGTCCATAGGCAACCTGCCATCAAGAGGTGCATTCCCTACCTGCCTATCAGGCTGTTTATTCCCCCCGCACCTCCGCATGGCAAGAGCAAAATATCCATACAGTTCTCACAATCTGTGACCTCTTAAGCGACTATAGCCATTCCACACGAAGCATTCCTTTCTCCACCTTACTATTCATATTCTTTGAATCCGTAATGAATACAGTGTGTGCCGCAGTAATCTCCTCTAACCAACGGAATGCCGATGTTACTGTTTCCACCTCCATTCTCATGCCGGAGGTCGTAGTCTCATATGCCAGACTCTCCTTTTTCAAGACACGCCCATTAACCTTTGCACTGGCATTGTACCCTGCCATTTGTTGGATGACATGCACGGTGAATCTGGTGGTCTACCTTTCCAAACTGAACTACGCTGGTTGTCGTGTCACAGAGTAGTACACACATTTCACATCCTGAACTACGCCGGTTGTCGTGTCACAGAGTATTACACACATTTCACATCCTGAACTACGCTGGTTGTCGTGTCACAGAGTATTACACACATTTCAGATCCTGGTTGTCATGTCACAGAGTATTACACACATTTCACATCCTGGTTGTCATGTCACAGAGTATTACACACATTTCACATCCTGAACTACGCTGGTTGTCGTGTCACAGAGTATTACACACATTTCACATCCTGGTTGTCATGTCACAGAGTATTACACACATTTCACATCCTGGTTGTCATGTCACAGAGTATTACACACATTTCACATCCTGAACTACGCTGGTTGTCGTGTCACAGAGTATTACACACATTTCACATCCTGGTTGTCGTGTCACAGAGTATTACACACATTTCACATCCTGGTTGTCGTGTCACAGAGTATTACACACATTTCACATCCTGGTTGTCATGTCACAGAGTATTACACACATTTCACATCCTGAACTACGCTGGTTGTCGTGTCACAGAGTATTACACACATTTCACATCCTGGTTGTCGTGTCACAGAGTATTACACACATTTCACATCCTGAGAGATGACAGGATTCTCAGTCTAGAGATGAGGGACAGAATACATTGGAACTGAAAGATGAGAATTTAATCCAGGATCTAGCTATTGTATGGTCAAACATGGAGATGCGTCCAATTTGAATCTGAACTTACAGGTAGAAACACATTTGTTATAGAGTTTATAATGACATCAACTGTTTCACAGCCACAATAAATAACACATTTCAAATGAATATTTAAATCATTTCAAAACCTGCAAAGAGCTTAAAATCTAAAACAGAATCCCTATCAGAAGAATGCCATCAAAGATTTATAGATGTTTAGACTAAAGACTTTGCCTTTTTCACCATTGTCCTTTAATGCCGCGAAGGCAAAAGATAATATACAAGTGAGCTTTCGCAGCTTCAGTCAGCTTCTTCACCCCAAGCAACATTCAGCGCGCCATCATCATCATGTATCTTGCCGATAAGCGTGGGTGGTCATGTTTGGCCAACTCACACGATCACCAGAAGTGAGTCAGCTCTGTATTCTTGTCTCGACCAGCCATCCACATATTTACTTCTCTGCCTTCCCCTTGTCCTTTTCTCCTCAATTTTGCTAGTTGTCATCAAATTCTCCAATTTATGTCTTCTCATAACGTGTTCAAAATATTTTTGGCTGTCTATGTCTAATTTCTCGAATCAGTTTACGGTTTTCATTTGTTTCTTGTATTATTTGTTCATTGGTTTTTCGTCTATTCATTATATTCTTTGCATTTTCCTCAGAAACCACATTTCCACAGCCATTACATATTTGACAACTTATCTGCTCATTGTCCACGCTTCACATCCATTAAAAAGTATAGGTTCCATGTAGCACTTCAATACTTTTTCTCGTTGCAGTTAACATCTTGTTTATTTGGTCAGTATGTTTTCCATCTTACAAAAGACTACCTTCGCCATAGAGATTCTTGTTCTAATCTCTTCAAGGCACCTCCCATCAGGAGTTATGACTGTTCCGAGATAGTTGTACCGATTCACTTGTTTAAGAATATTCCAATGTACCTGTATATTACATTGTGATATTTCTTTCTTCCCAGGGACGACCATAATCGGTGTCTTCTTTCAATTTAATTCTAACCCTAGTTGTTCACTGTGTACAAACAACCACATCTACTAAATGTTGCAGATCCTGTTTATTATCTGCAATCAATACTGTATCATCAGCATATCTACTGTTATTGATGTTACGTTCCCCAATGATGATTCATCTTATATCTCCTAAATTTCTAAAAGTATTTTCACTGTATAGGAAAACAGATCTGGAGACATACACCCCCGTCGCACATCTCTCTTTATAGGCTGATATTTATCTACTTCATTATTAATCTCTATGGCAGCGTGTCTAAATCCAGCTTTGCAGTCACACAGAATGTTATCACCCGTGGTTATAATATATTCAGCGCATTTTGGGACATCATTGACAAGAAATCGATTTAAAATGTTTATAATCAGTGAAAACACAACTGAATAAATTGTCGAGTGGGAAAGATAGAGCTACAACCATTAGATTTTTAAGAGCATGCATCTTTCCCAGTGCAACATACACTCGTGAGATCTGGACACTTACTAAACAAGCTGAACAGCGCATAAATGCCTTTGAATATAAATGTTGTAGACGAGTTCTTAGAATATCTTGGATAAAGAAAAGAACAAATGCATTCATACTCCAGGAGCTGAATATTGAAGAAGGTTGGCTATTGAAGACGATAAAACAAAGAAAATTGAAATATTTTGGTCACTTGAAACATCACGAAAGTTTGGAGATAACAATAATGGAAGAGTATATCCCTGGGAAGAGAGGAAGAGGAAGGCCATAGAGAAGATGGGTGCAGGATGTGGCGGATGGTCTCCAGATGGGTGTATGGGACGAAGGACATCTTGCTTATGATCGAGAGCCGGAATTTTTTTTTTTTATGGGAGCGAGGTTCTGCAAAGGACATGCTACTAAGTGAATGAAATTGTCAGTGATGCTGTTAATTATGATGTGTTTTCATTCTTCCATATTATCGTTCATGTCATTATGTAAACGCTTTTCTTTCATTAGCCCTACTGTATTTTGCACTCATTCATCTTGGTCACCACGTGCCATGCCGATAAGCGTCTTAGGTCAGGTTTATGGTTTATGTCTCGATTATGTCATGTAGCCAAATCATCGAGGTATTTATCTCATTGCCCCCCCCCCTCCACTTTGTTCTTTCAGTTTTGACTAGGTTTTCAAGTTTATTTCTTCTCGTAGGGTAAAAAAAAAAAACGTTGACGTTTGGCATCTAATTTCTCTAATTAATTTACTGTTTTCATTTGTTTATTTTAGGACTTTTTATCCATTATTTTATTCTTCCATCTTGCAAAATGATAAAATGATACTTTTGCCGCCGCCGCCGCCACCACCGCCGCCGCCGCCGCCGCCGCCGCCGCCACCACCGCCGCGACCACCGCCACCACCACCACCGCCGCCGCCACCGCCACCACCACCACCACCGCCGCCGCCACCACCACCACCACCACCACCACCGCCGCAACCACCACCACCGCCGCCGCCACCACCGCCGCCACCGCCACCACCGCCGCCGCCACCACCACCACCGCCGCCACCACCACCGCCACCACCACCACCGCCACCACCGCCGCCACCGCCACCACCACCGCCGCCGCCACCACCACCACCACCACCGCCGCAACCACCACCACCACCACCACCGCCGCAACCACCACCACCGCCGCCACCACCGCCACCGCCACCACCGCCGCCACCGCCACCGCCACCACCACCACCACCACCACCACCACCGCAACCACCACCACCGCCGCCGCCACCACCGCCGCCACCACCACCACCACCGCCGCCGCCACCACCGCCACCACCGCCGCCGCCACCGCCGCCGCAACCACCACCACCGCCGCCACCGCCGCCACTGCCGCCACCACCGCCGCCACCGCCGCCGCCACCACCACCGCCACCACCACCACCACCGCCGTCGCCACCACCACCACCACCACCACCACCACCGCCGCCGCCACCACCACCACCGCCGCCACCACCGCCGCCGCCACCGCCACCACCACCACCGCCGCCGCCACCACCACCACCGCCGCCGCCACCGCCGCCGCAACCACCACCACCGCCGCCGCCACCACCGCCGCCACTGCCACCACCGCCGCCGCCACCACCGCCACCGCCACCACCGCCGTCGCCACCACCACCACCACCACCACCATCAAGTACCCTGCCAACTGTTGTAGGCATTCATGGCTCTGCACAGATCTCGGTACTTTTGTCATAGCCATTCTTATTGTAATCTTTACAAGGCACCTTCCACCAGATGTTGTGACTGTTCCAAAATAAAGGTACCGATTCACTTGTTTAAGAATGGTCCCGTTTACTTTAATTTTATATTGTGGTATTTCTTTCTTCTTGGGGGTGGCTATAATGTTTCTTTTCTTAAGTTTAACTATATTCCAGGTTGCTCACTGTGTACACTAACCGTATCTACTAAATGCCGCAGATCCAATTCATTTTCTACAATCGATACTGTGTCATCTACGTGTCTTATATTATTACTGTTATGTACTCTGATGACGAGTTGTCTCATATCCACTAAATTTTTCAAAGCGTTTTCACTATTTCCTGGAGGAAAAAAAAAAGGAAAGAGGGGGGTGGGGGTGGGAGGGTAGTGAGGGTGGGGAGAGAAGAAGATCTGGAGACGTAACACATCCTTGTCAAACGCCTCTTTTGATAGGCTGACATTGACCTACTTCACTATACACTTTGATGGCTGCCTTTTGTTTCCAACATAATTTTTAAAAAAAACACGTCCATGATCTTTCCCACTAATTTGTAGATTGTGAGCATCTGTATCACTTTGACATGTCTTACTGTATGGAAAATCTGTGTGTAATCAATGAAACAAAGAAGGTCTTTGTTTCTTCTATCGTATACTCCAGTAATATTCTCTACAAATGCACCCTTGCCATCTATAAGCCCACATTGTTCTTTACCCTAATTCGTGCTATATTGTCTTTCTCTTTGTATCTTGATCCTTAGCAAAATGTTTTGTTTTTTTAATGGTCGGACTGCGAGAACAGCAAATTAAAAGAGGTGTGGCCAAACAAGAACACTACGCAGGAAGCCAAAGAAGATTGATAAACCAACACAGAACTGGTGTCGTTAGCCGCTACACGCTGCGGGATTTGCTGAGGAGGGGATCCGAGCACTTATGGACTGAATGGTTCGATGTGCAATGAGAATGATCTGTCGAATAACTAACATAGCAAAATGTTTGAGAAGCACTGTTCTATTTGCACGATTAAAGAGTTGTGTGAAAATAGACCCCGGGTCTGCAGTCTATTTTCATTCTTTGTTTACCGAGAACAAGTTCGTAAAGTTCATGTACTGCATGTGTACTGCTTGAAACTTACCTTGTCCAAGTGAATGACACCATGACCCGTGCTTACGATTTTACGGACGAACAGCAGGTCAGGGAGTTTCTGAGAGACGTTGAAACAGAATATCGGTTTCAATGTATTCATGAGAAAGAGGCAGACGGTACGAAATGCGAGACGTTCAAAAATTCTATTTACCCTTTAAACTTTAAAAGTTCCCCTTTTATTATTAAAAATAAATAAAAATAATATTTAAAATAAAACGATCATGATCGGTTAAAAACTCTCTCTCTCTCTCTCTCTCTCTAACACACATTTGATTTTTAGTGTACAGGTTTAAGAAAATTTGAACCTCACGAATTTGAGTTGCTTCACACCCACAATGCCTTTGCCAGTGGTGATGAATGGTGGGTAATGATAGAAAATATTTCACAAGACTACGTAATTTAAATTAATGTAGATAAAATATCTTTTCTATCGCCCCTCAAAGTAAGGTTGACCCACAGATAATTCCATTGGGTTGTGAACATAGTGAGGTCATGTGGTTGCCAGCTGTGGGGGGCTTAGTGGCAGGCCTGCACGTCATGGGTTCAAATATTCATTGAGGCACACTTTTAACATTGAGTTGACGTGGCTGCCAGGTCAACCCAGTCTAAACATGGGTCCCAGGTCAACCCAGTCTAAACATGGGTCCCAGGTCAACCCAGTCTAAACATGGGTCCCAGGTCAACCCAGTCTAAACATGGGTCCCAGGTCAACTCAGTCTAAACATGGGTCCCAGGTCAACCCAGTCTAAACATGGGTCCCAGGTCAACCCAGTCTAAACATGGGTCCCAGGTCAACCCAGTCTAAACATGGGTCCCAGGTCAACCCAGTCTAAACATGGGTCCCAGGTAGACCCAGCCTAAACATGGGTCCCAGAACATGTCTGGGAAGTGAAGACGGCCATTGAGCACATGAACCCTTGAGCACTGATTGGTCTATAGAAATATGAGTGCTAGCACCATATGCCCCGTACGCCTCCAGGCACAACAAAGGGTCTGTTATTTACGTATAATGAGGTGGGGTGGCCAGTTCTCTTTCCTTCCCATAAAATTCTGACAATTGTCGGGTAGCCATGTTTATGAGACTGCCCACCCCAGAGTTGTGTTGGTCTGACCATTGTCAGGTAGCCATGTTTATGAGACTGCCCACCCCAGAGTTGTGCTGGTCTGAACAAATAATCCTTTCTTTGCTGGTGGTTGAACCCAGACCATTGTGTAGACAGGAAGCATCCTATACCACCGGGAGTATCTATTTTATTCGGTTGAGTGACCCCAGAGCCATGCTGGTGGGGAAATGGTGATCCTACCACAGCTGGGGACTGAACCTGAACCACTGACTTAGTGGGTTAGTGCTCTAACCATCATGCTATTACAGCAGCCCTCTTATATAGGCCAGGCTTATAGTTGTGGGTCTTGTGAACTGAAAGAAAAGAACAATTCTTGAATAACATATCTTGATGTACACTACTATCCTCACATGGGTTTCCATATTTGCTGTTATGTTTCTTGTTATTGAACTTGCAGGATGCCATCGTCTTGCAGAATTCCTAGAGACCATTAAACAAGACTTTGCTTCAGCTCTACCGTTATACAAAGAGAACTGTGATAGCAACAACTACTTTAAAAGTTGCTTCAGTTATGGACAATGCCTGCTGACTGGAAAAGGTATATCTCACTGTCTGTTCTTGTACTCTCATAAGACTTTGAGTTAACTTTGACAGAAAACTCTAGAAGAAAGCTATTTAAAATACTTTAGGATTACATTTTTCACTTAACTGATGATTAAACATTCATGAGGCACTAACACAAATTCTGCAGTAAATCTGTCCCTACGTTTAAGACCTTTGAGTTTAAACTTTCTAATCTGACCATGGTGTAGTGGGTCATTTCACTTGCCAGTTAGTTGACTTATCAGCCTTGACTTGAGGACATAAATTACAAGTACCTCAGAAGCTACAGAGGGTTCACCTGATGGTGAAGGACACTAGTAATAGTTAAAACTAACCCTTAAGCACAATCAGTTGAGTACACTTACAAGCAGCATGTGTGTAGACTACAGTCGAGTTGAAAGCAAGCCAATACCAAACAAAAAGATTTGCGAGTCTTCAGGTGCCCTGCTGACTGGCATGAGTGACCATGTCTCTTCAGAACCTTTATTAACTTATATTTATCGTTGCTAGAATACTAGATTGTCTGGTTTCTGATCTCTTCTTCTGTTCCATTAGTTGTAACCTATTGTTGCAATGTGAAATGTTGCCTTGCTCACAATATGGCAGCACAAGTTGCCTGTGATGAGTTTTCTTTGTGCTCTGACCTCATTTACATCGTGATTCATTTTGGCTGTCCATAAAGGAATGAACAAATAACTTAGTATTAAAGTTCAGTGGCAGAGTTTTAGTTCATTTCTTACTGCTGCAGTCATCAGGTGGACAGAGTAACTTACAAAAGACATGGATGATGACGTTGAAGGATCGGGCCGTGGAACTACCATTGTTGCTCTGGTTTCTTCCAGCTCAATGCACACATTCTGTATCACAGGTGAAGATCCCGATGTGTGTGTTCTTCTTCTGTATCACAGGTGAAGGTCCCAGTGTGTGTTCTTCTTCTGTATCACAGGTGAAGGTCCCAGTGTGTGTTCTTCTTCTGTATCACAGGTGAAGGTCCCAGTGTGTGTTCTTCTTCTGTATCACAGGTGCAGGTCCCAGTGTGTGTTCTTCTTCTGTATCACAGGTGCAGGTCTTGATGTGTGTTCTTCTTCTGTATCACAGGTGAAGGTCCCAGTGTGTGTTCTTCTTCTGTATCACAGGTGAAGGTTCCAGTGTGTGTTCTTCTTCTGTATCACAGGTGAAGGTCCCAGTGTGTGTTCTTCTTCTGTATCACAGGTGAAGGTCCCGATGTGTGTGTTCTTCTTCTGTATCACAGGTGAAGGTCCCAGTGTGTGTTCTTCTTCTGTAACACAGGTGAAGGTCCCAGTGTGTGTTCTTCTTCTGTATCACAGGTGAAGGTCCCAATGTGTGTGTTCTTCTTCTGTATCACAGGTGCAGGTCCCAGTGTGTGTTCTTCTTCTGTATCACAGGTGAAGGTCCCAGTGTGTGTTCTTCTTCTGTATCACAGGTGCAGGTCCCAGTGTGTGTTCTTCTTCTGTATCACAGGTGAAGGTCCCAGTGTGTGTTCTTCTTCTGTATCACAGGTGAAGGTCTTGATGTGTGTTCTTCTTCTGTATCACAGGTGCAGGTCCCAGTGTGTGTTCTTCTTCTGTATCACAGGTGAAGGTCCCAGTGTGTGTTCTTCTTCTGTATCACAGGTGAAGGTCTTGATGTGTGTTCTTCTTCTGTATCACAGGTGAAGGTCCCAGTGTGTGTTCTTCTTCTGTATCACAGGTGAAGTTCCCAGTGTGTGTTCTTCTTCTGTATCACAGGTGCAGGTCCCAGTGTGTGTTCTTCTTCTGTATCACAGGTGCAGGTCCCAGTGTGTGTTCTTCTTCTGTATCACAGGTGAAGGTCCCAGTGTGTGTTCTTCTTCTGTATCACAGGTGAAGGTCCCGAGTGTGTGTTCTTCTTCTGTATCACAGGTGAAGGTCTTGATGTGTGTTCTTCTTCTGTATCACAGGTGAAGGTCCCGAGTGTGTGTTCTTCTTCTGTATCACAGGTGAAGGTCTTGATGTGTGTTCTTCTTCTGTATCACAGGTGAAGGTCCCGATGTGTGTGTTCTTCTTCTGGTCTTTACCCTGATTAGAGCGTTGACCCTCAAGCAACTGTCTAGTGTTACAACTTCCAGGATTTCTCAATTATGTCTAACCCAGCAACAGCACCTTTTGCTCACCCCTGAATTCACTGCTATTTGTTTAGTATTCTAAATGAGCCCCACATTGATGATTCTATCAGACTGTGTGTTCAGTTCTCTAAATGAGCCCCACATTGATGATTCTATCAGACTATGTGTTCAGTTCTCTACATGAGCCCCACATTGATGATTCTATCAGACTATGTGTTCAGTTCTCTACATGAGTCCCACATTGATGATTCTATCAGACTGTGTGTTCAGTTCTCTAAATGAGCCCCACATTGATGATTCTATCAGACTATGTGTTCAGTTCTCTACATGAGCCCCACATTGATGATTCTATCAGACTATGTGTTCAGTTCTCTACATGAGCCCCACATTGATGATTCTATCAGACTATGTGTTCAGTTCTCTACATGAGCCCCACATTGATGATTCTATCAGACTGTGTGTTCAGTTCTGTACATGAGCCCCACATTGATGATTCTATCAGACTGTGTCTTAAGTTCTCTACATGAGCCCCACATTGATGATTCTGTCAGAGTGTATTCAGTTCTCTACATGAGTCCCACATTTATGATTCTGTCAGAGTGTATTCATTTCTCTACATGAGCCCCACATTGATGATTCTATCAGACTATGTGTTCAGTTCTCTACATGAGCCCCACATTGATGATTCTATCAGACTATGTGTTCAGTTCTCTACATGAGCCCCACTTGGTGATTCTATCAGACTGTGTGTTCAGTTCTCTACATGAGCCCCACATTGATGATTCTATCAGACTGTGTGTTCAGTTCTCTACATGAGCCCCACATTGATGATTCTATCAGACTGTGTTCAGTTCTCTACATGAGTCCCACATTGATGATTCTGTCAGACTGTGTTCAGTTCTCTACATGAGCCCCACATTGATGATTCTATCAGACTATGTGTTCAGTTCTCTACATGAGTCCCACATTGATGATTCTATCAGACTGTGTGTTCAGTTCTGTACATGAGTCCCACATTGACGATTCTATCAGACTGTGTTCAGTTCTCTACATGAGCCCCACTTGGTGATTCTATCAGACTGTGTGTTCAGTTCTCTACATGAGTCCCACATTGATGATTCTATCAGACTGTGTGTTCAGTTCTCTAAATGAGCCCCACATTGATGGTTCTATCAGACTGTGTGTTCAGTTCTCTACATGAGCCCCACATTGATGATTCTATCAGACTGTGTGTTCAGTTCTCTACATGAGTCCCACATTGATGATTCTATCAGACTGTGTGTTCATTTCTCTACATGAGCCCCACATTGATGATTCTATCAGACTGTGTGTTCACTTCTGTACATGAGTCCCACATTGGTGATTCTATCAGACTGTGTTCAGTTCTCTACATGAGCCCCACATTGATGATTCTATCAGACTATGTGTTCAGTTCTCTACATGAGCCCCACATTGATGATTCTATCAGACTATGTGTTCAGTTCTCTACATGAGCCCCACATTGATGATTCTATCAGACTGTGTGTTCAGTTCTGTACATGAGCCCCACATTGATGATTCTATCAGACTGTGTCTTCAGTTCTCTACATGAGCCCCACATTGATGATTCTGTCAGAGTGTATTCAGTTCTCTACATGAGTCCCACATTTATGATTCTGTCAGAGTGTATTCATTTCTCTACATGAGCCCCACATTGATGATTCTATCAGACTATGTGTTCAGTTCTCTACATGAGCCCCACATTGATGATTCTATCAGACTATGTGTTCAGTTCTCTACATGAGCCCCACATTGATGATTCTATCAGACTGTGTGTTCAGTTCTCTACATGAGCCCCACATTGATGATTCTATCAGACTGTGTGTTCAGTTCTCTAAATGAGCCCCACATTGATGGTTCTATCAGACTGTGTGTTCAGTTCTCTACATGAGCCCCACATTGATGATTCTATCAGACTGTGTGTTCAGTTCTCTACATGAGTCCCACATTGATGATTCTATCAGACTGTGTGTTCATTTCTCTACATGAGCCCCACATTGATGATTCTATCAGACTGTGTGTTCACTTCTGTACATGAGTCCCACATTGGTGATTCTATCAGACTGTGTTCAGTTCTCTACATGAGTCCCACATTGATGATTCTATCAGACTGTGTGTTCAGTTCTGTACATGAGTCCCACATTGACGATTCTATCAGACTGTGTTCAGTTCTCTACATGAGCCCCACTTGGTGATTCTATCAGACTGTGTGTTCAGTTCTCTACATGAGTCCCACATTGATGATTCTATCAGACTGTGTGTTCAGTTCTCTAAATGAGCCCCACATTGATGGTTCTATCAGACTGTGTGTTCAGTTCTCTACATGAGCCCCACATTGATGATTCTATCAGACTGTGTGTTCAGTTCTCTACATGAGTCCCACATTGATGATTCTATCAGACTGTGTGTTCATTTCTCTACATGAGCCCCACATTGATGATTCTATCAGACTGTGTGTTCACTTCTGTACATGAGTCCCACATTGGTGATTCTATCAGACTGTGTTCAGTTCTCTACATGAGCCCCACATTGATGATTCTATCAGACTATGTGTTCAGTTCTCTACATGAGCCCCACATTGATGATTCTATCAGACTATGTGTTCAGTTCTCTACATGAGCCCCACATTGATGATTCTATCAGACTGTGTGTTCAGTTCTGTACATGAGCCCCACATTGATGATTCTATCAGACTGTGTCTTCAGTTCTCTACATGAGCCCCACATTGATGATTCTGTCAGAGTGTATTCAGTTCTCTACATGAGTCCCACATTTATGATTCTGTCAGAGTGTATTCATTTCTCTACATGAGCCCCACATTGATGATTCTATCAGACTATGTGTTCAGTTCTCTACATGAGCCCCACATTGATGATTCTATCAGACTATGTGTTCAGTTCTCTACATGAGCCCCACATTGATGATTCTATCAGACTGTGTGTTCAGTTCTCTACATGAGCCCCACATTGATGATTCTATCAGACTGTGTGTTCAGTTCTCTAAATGAGCCCCACATTGATGGTTCTATCAGACTGTGTGTTCAGTTCTCTACATGAGCCCCACATTGATGATTCTATCAGACTGTGTGTTCAGTTCTCTACATGAGTCCCACATTGATGATTCTATCAGACTGTGTGTTCATTTCTCTACATGAGCCCCACATTGATGATTCTATCAGACTGTGTGTTCACTTCTGTACATGAGTCCCACATTGGTGATTCTATCAGACTGTGTTCAGTTCTCTACATGAGTCCCACATTGATGATTCTATCAGACTGTGTGTTCATTTCTCTACATGAACCCCACATTGACGATTCTATTAGACTGTGTTCAGTTCTCTACATGAGCCCCACTTGGTGATTCTATCAGACTGTGTGTTCAGTTCTCTACATGAGCCCCACATTGATGATTCTATCAGACTGTGTGTTCAGTTATCTACATGAGTCCCACATTGATGATTCTATCAGACTGTGTGTTCAGTTCTCTAAATGAGCCCCACATTGATGGTTCTATCAGACTGTGTGTTCAGTTCTCTACATGAGCCCCACATTGATGATTCTATCAGACTGTGTGTTCAGTTCTCTACATGAGTCCCACATTGATGATTCTATCAGACTGTGTGTTCATTTCTCTACATGAGCCCCACAATGATGATTCTATCAGACTGTGTGTTCACTTCTGTACATGAGTCCCACATTGGTGATTCTATCAGACTGTGTTCAGTTCTCTACATGAGTCCCACATTGATGATTCTATCAGACTGTGTGTTCAGTTCTCTACATGATCCCCACATTGATGATTCTATCAGACTATGTGTTCAGTTCTCTACATGAGTCCCACATTGGTGATTCTATCAGACTGTGTTTAGTTCTCTACATGAGCCCCACTTGGTGATTCTGTCAGGCTGTTTGAGTCCTTCTGTTCTGTGTGGTCTATTCTTAGTCATTTACAGAACGTTGTGATCAACCTCAGATTGATTTTCTAGAACACATTATGTTTGTAGTTTGCCATTGATTTCTGAACGAGAAGTCAACATATAGTTTCAACTGATGGTGTGTGCGGTGGACCCACTACCCCGCCATCAGCAGGCAGTAAGTGTCAGTGCTAGTGTGGTATACCTCTTGGCCTCACTGACATCTCGTGTGTTTATAACCAACAACATGTGTTCTGTCGTCATTAGTTTGACAATACAGGACACTCTGCATGACAGCACATACACGAAAAACTCTGCATGACACCCAGAAGACATCAGTACTGAGATATGTACAGTTGTTATTTTATTACTGCTATATTTACACTTCTATGTACAGTTGTTATTTTATTACTGCTATGTTTACCATTTCTCATGTTATGTTGAGAATATTGTGGGCCGAGAAGAAAAGCACTGAAACTTCAGGGTCCTGACGTTTGCAGATGTTACTACATCAATCGCCAAAACCATCAGAAAAAGACCAATCAAATTTATGGGACATATCAACAGAAGTGATGCAGAGAAATTAGCCTTATACAGGAGAATATTAGGCAAGAGAGGCAATGAAAGATGTCTGAGGAAAGCTTCAACACTTTGGCAATAAACAATAAAAGCAACATCAGTGACATTAAAATAACAGAGACGATGGGAAAGCCTTGGTCACCAGTGTCTGCCCCATCGAAGGCATCTCAAGAAGAATGCTTTGTAAAGATACACGTGTAGGGACAGATGAGATGTCCATTCTTACTGAATGTTACCAGACAAATACTTTCTTACGTGCTTATTTTAGTCTAGATGCTGTGGCAGTGTTGGGAATAAATGAAATATAATTAAATAAGATAAGGGACAAAAGAGTTAGTGAGTGGCTTTACAAGAGCATAGTCTCAAAGGATCAATGTCTTCTTGCAGTAGCATCGTTGACGATTACACCTTCAGACAAGTTCTCTTGATGAATTCAATCATTTGTTTATTTCATGTTTAGTTCCATACATTCTTGGGAGTTAATGATTGATTCATTAGGCCATTGTATCTTAATTCATTGTACATAGGACAGTAGTGCGGAACTTGTTCAGCGGTTTGTTGACTTAGTCCACACTTACATTATGATCAAGCAGACAGACGAAGTAAAGTCTGTGTCTGTGTTGATTCTGTCTGTTGTGCTCCATCTTGATACGAAGAATGGTGAACTATCCCTGATGCTCAAGAGCATGATAGTTGTTACTGGGTTCATCCTGAACTGTTCTGATAGTCAGTGTAGCTCTCTTTTCTTGTTCACATTCTTCTCTCTTTGCTTGAAAGTTTTATCTACGGTTTTCATTTCTGGGCACACCACGAAGGGATAGTTCCCAGTGCACCATGGCTGGCTAGCTTGCTGACTGCACTTCTCAGTTGAGGGAGCTTACTACCTTCGAGAGCTTATAGAACATAGTGCATTAGGAACAGTGACTACCTGGCTGCAGTCAGAGTTATAAGCCATATATGCATCTTGCTCTATAGCTTGAACCTCAGCTAGCAGCATTTGCCAGTGAGAATATGCCTTGTCTCACATTGATTGTCTGAATGTGAGAGATAGATGCCCACACCTACATTCTTAACAGTATTTGTTGCTGAACCGTGTGTCTAGGATCACAAAGGATAAAACTGATGCTGCATCTAGACAGCTACATCTAAACATAACAGTGCCATAGCACTAGTTCATGAAACTATCACATGAAATGATTGCATTTTATCATGACTTGTTCATTTATCTGTGATTGTTCATGTGTTATAGTTATATGTAAACACGTTAGTATATTTAGCTGTTAGTATTTGTATGCCGTAGTTAGTATGTTCACTTTACCCTCAGAGATTGTGATCCTGTGAAACCAACTACTCATGCTTTCTGGTTTCATAGAGCACTGGCTTGCCAACTCACTGGTCCAGGTATTTTTGTTTTGACCACATGTGGCTCAGGATTCAATCCAGCCCTAGAGTTTGGTATCAGAGGTTCAAACTCTGGGAGGAACAGGGAGCCGGTGACTGTCACATGCCATAAAGTAGTCAGCCACTGAGTGCCTATTTGTCTAAAAATACGGGCCTTCAACTTGTGCCCAAATCTGCCACAAGGCTAGGGAAGAAAGTCTTTGATTGTTGAACTGTAGTGGTGGCATCTACTCAAGGGTTATCTTGTTAATTGAATTTCTCATGGGTCTCATCTATTGCAGGTGTGCCAGACCAAAAACAAGATGTCGTTGCAGCATTAAAATATTATGAAAAAAGCTGCGACCTCAACCACGCTAGGGGATGCTATGTTTCTGGCATGCTACGATTATCACCGGATGTGGGTGCAGAAGGAAACACAGAGAAAGCCATAGAGCATTTGTCTAAAGCTTGCAGCCTCAAAGATGGGGAAGCTTGTTTTAAACTAAGTTCACTATACCTGGCAGGACACCATACACATAAGGATTTGATCCAAGCCTATCAACTGGCTAAAGCAGGCTGCGAGCTGGACCACTTCATGGCTTGTAATAATTTAAGTTTGATGTACCGTCACGGTCATGGAACAGACAAAAATATGGTCATGGCCAAGCAGGCAAAGGAGAAAGCAGTGAATTTATCTGATGAGGAAGCTAAGAAGAGGCCTAGTTTATTAATGAATCGCTGATATTTGGTTCATGTTTTTTTGTTTCGTATTGAATGAGATGTATCAGTCTGCCAGTTGGGAAGAAGAAAATACTAGCCACACTGTTCAAATGATTCAGGGAGTATAAATTGTTCAGTAAGTACAGTAGCGGTTGATGCAACATTATTGAATCCCACAAAAAGTCATTAACTTAATAAGGGCAGCATTTGAAGATATGAAATGTTGAGTTCTTCGTGAGGGAAAACTAGCAGATACATCTGAGATAAAACAGCCTTCTGTGCGCTATTAATATTCTTATTGAGTGCAGACTGGGTTATGAAGATAACAATAACACTAGAAACAGAATTTAATGAACTCTGACAAAGCAGTTTGATGATTTGGTCTTTGCTGATGATGTTGTACTCCTGAAATTAAATACAAGATTCAGCTAAGCACACTTGATGGGATGTCACAACAATCAGGTCTGAACATTCGTAGGGGGAAGTCAGTTAATTGATAGATTGTCCCAACTTTACATTGAACCATTCAGTCCATCAGAGCTCAGATGCCCTGCTCAGTGTGACGGCTGATGACACCAGTTCTGTGTTGGTTGATTATTTTACTTGTGCCCCTACATTGCCCAGCTTTCTCTGTTTGGTCACTATCCTCCAAGGGTGGGTGCAATGAGACTGCCTTTCATTTTTCTGGCAGTTATCTCCTCCACAAGCTTGCATATCATATTCTTCATCGTGATTACCTATCCCTGAATTTTCGTCAGGGCTTTGGCAGAGGTATCAGATTAACTGTATCCACTCGTTATATTGTATGCTGTCTGGACTGTATCCACTCGTTATATTGTATGCTGTCTGGGCCTAATGCGCTATGTTTTGATGTATGCATCGTTACTGACATATTATTTCTTAATTGCAAGTTAAATTTAGCATTTTATATATAAGATGTTGAAATTGTACTTTGTTTATTTTGTGTTAAAATTCATCAGGCATTAATGTGCACCCATAGAAGAAGATTATGCAGATGCTAGACTTGCTCACTTCCCTTGTGCCTATAACTGGATATTTGCACCACTAACATATTTTGGAGCCCGCTTCGTGGCTTAGAGGTTATGACTTTTCTCCGTAATCTCGTATACTCTCGTCGGTAACGTGATGACGGTGAGAATCAGCAGTGGTTTGAATCGCATCGGTAACTTACGGGGTATGTGAGCCGGCCGTTCAGAAAGCAGTGGCAAACTACTGAGTGTAATCTTGCCTTGAAATCAACATACAGCTGAAAGATGCTGGTGTTAACAGCGATGTCCTGTAAAGGATATGCAAACACCCCCCCCCCCCCCCCAAAAAAAACATATTTTGGGGCGGTGTCTCTCAATCTGCAGTCTGGCATGTGTTGTAGTCTGGCATATGTTGTAGTCTGGCATGTGTTGTAGTCTGGCATGTGTTGTAGTCTGGCATATGTTGTAACAAGTTTCACAAATAGCCAAAGACTTGGTAACACTTTCTCTGTGTGTTGTGTTACATACCACATGTTCATGAGTCAATCCCTGCAGAACTTCTTATAATTTATTTGTACATCCAAACATTAACTGATTCCCCCCTATGTATGGTTAGACCTGATTGTTGTGACATCCCATCAAGTGTGCTTCGCTGAACCTTGTATTTAATTTCAGGAGTACAATATCATCGGCAAAGTCCAAAGTTATTTTTTTCACTGTTGAAGGATGTTGTATAGTTTGAGTACAACACTACATTCTTGTTATTGATGAAAGGTGTTCTGTATTGTTGAAAGTGTGAGTAAATCATTACTAGGAGTTGTATTCTGATACTGTTGAAAGGTATTTACGTTATAAATAAATTATTACTAGAAGTTGATCTCCACTGTTGATGTATTTATGTGCAAAATAAAATGCTGTGTGGCATGATTACATTTTAAAAATTCCAATTTTTCTTCTTCTCTTCCTCCATTTATTTCAGAGAGAGAGAGAGAGAGAGAGAGAGAGAGAGAGAGAGAGAGAGAGAGAGAGAGAGAGGGGGGGGGGGAAATAAGAAGAGATGTAAAGATCTTTTATGTGCTCTTTCTAATGCATAATTCCTGTCACTCATGTACTGGTATAAATATACCTGTGACACATCATATTTCATGATAAGCTACATTTCAAAACTCCAATGCTCTAAAGGTGAATTTTATCTGGACCTTTACGAGCATAAACCATGACACTTGTCCACAAATGTGTTCACTGTGACACTGATTCATGTTCAGGTAAAAAAGCAACCCCATCACTGGAGTATTCAGCCTCCACTGCAGAAGGAAACTGCTCTCTGCATTTTCTTACTTATTAGGATTCAATTAAATTCTCAGAAACAGGAATCCATACGTCCCCAGGTTATGTAACAGAGCACACTTTATGGTCAACATCTTCAACTGAGCCAATCCAAGATTGTCCTATCTTAGGAAAATCCTACTCCACCTTTGAGGTAGACATTTGCGTGACATAAATGAATCCTGTTGGCCAATAAATGGAGATCAACCAAAAATCTCAACGCATAGCAGATAGTACCCTCTGGTGTATCCCACAATAATACGCACAGCCTCATCTTTCAGCTTGTCCTGCTCTGTGAAACAGACTTCAGGCAAACCTGACTGCCATATGACGGCACACGCCACCAAAAGGAAAATGGGGTTTTCCAGTTATGCACGAAAGTGGACAAACAAAAAAAGGAGAAACCATTGGGAACGTAAAGGACGTCATAAGACAACAAAGGACATTGTGTGTGATTCCGATAAGGAGAGGACATATCTTCGAGGAGCCCGTGTTGGTGAAGAGTTGGATGCGATTATTCCGAGCTTCGGCAAAATAGATAACAGCAGGAACGATCGATAGGCAAGGATATACAATGCAGGAACCAAGCCTAGACATGCCTGAATTCAGAACAGCGAAATAGCGGGTTTGCGCCTCAAGGTGAACTATTGAATAGAGTAGGGAGTTTCGTAAATACTAGATGATAAACGCCGCTCCTACATCCAGGGGCAGTTTTATAGCATACGAGAATATCCACTATTGTTTTCACTCAACATGATATTAAAGTGTGAGATCGTTCATTGGATTGGCGTCAGTCTATTTGTCACACTTGTGACTGTTCGAGGTGAGTTCAGCGTATTTTGTTAACGAGTTATAATTGATGTTCAATCTACATTTAATATGGATGGAGTAACCTCATGCCAGAAGATGGGGGATCCTGCTGTTATCTATTTTGCCGAAGCTCGGAATAATCGCATCCAACTCTTCACCAACACGGGCTCCTCGAAGATACGTCCTCTCCTTATCGGAATCACACACAATGTCCTGTGTTGTCTTGTGACATCCTTTACGTTCCCAATGGTTTCTCCTTTTTTTGTTGCATACACTGCTGACAATGTTAATTATAAAGTTCCACTGTTGGTGTATTGAAAGTGGTTCATTAGACAGTCTCATCGAGCTTGCTTTATCTAGAATGACCAGTGCAGCAGCAGAAGAGTCATGCCATCCAGTTTTGTGATCCACAAGAGTCATGCCATCCAGGTTTGTGATCCACAAGAGTCATGCCATCCAGTTTTGTGATCCACAAGAGTCATGCCATCCAGGTTTGTGATCCACAAGAGTCATGCCATCCAGTTTTGTGATCCACAAGAGTCATGCCATCCAGTTTTGTGATCCACAAGAGTCATGCCATCCAGTTTTGTGATCCACAAGAGTCATGCCATCCAGTTCTGTCATCCACAAGAGTCATGCCATCCAGTTTTGTCATCCACAAGAGTCATGCCATCCAGTTTTGTCATCCACAAGAGTCATGCCATCCAGTCTTGTCATCCAGCTCATTCTGTATTGTTTGTTGTTGTTGTTGCGTTCGCTAGCTTTGAACTCAAGTACAATCCTTACACATGCTACAGCTTCTAGTGCACTGGACTTATTTTTGTATGTGGATTAGCTTCCCTATCACCAGTTTTTCTCTGACCACTCTGACTTCAGGTGCATTTGTAATTTACATCCCGAAGTCAAGATTTTAGTCCAACTGACTGGTGTTGGGGTTGAACCTGCTACTTCAGCATCAGCACACCAGATGCTTAACTGTAGATCTTCGACTGTCTATCCTTCCTGTGTCAACATGCCTGCATGTCATCAGTGAAGGACAAAACTAGATCTTCGACTGTCTATCCTTCCTGTGTCAACATGCCTGCATGTCATCAGTGAAGGACAAAACTAGATCTTCGACTGTCTATCCTTCCTGTGTCAACATGCCTGCATGTCATCAGTGAAGGACAAAACTAGATCTTCGACTGTCTATCCTTCCTGTGTCAACATGCCTGCATGTCATCAGTGAAGGACAAAACAGTAGATCTTCGACTGTCTATCCTTCCTGTGTCAACATGCCTGCATGTCATCAGTGAAGGACAAAACTAGATCTTCGACCGTCTATCCTTACTGTGTCAACATGCCTGCATGTCATCAGTGAAGGACAAAACTAGATCTTCGACCGTCTATCCTTACTGTGTCAACATGCCTGCATGTCATCAGTGAAGGACAAAACTAGATCTTCGACTGTCCTTCCTGTGTCAACATGCCTGCATGTCATCAGTGAAGGACAAAACTAGATCTTCGACTGTCTATCGTTACTGTGTCAACATGCCTGCATGTCATCAGTGAAGGACAAAACTAGATCTTCGACTGTCTATCCTTCCTGTGTCAACATGCCTGCATGTCATCAGTGAAGGACAAAACTAGATCTTCGACTGTCTATCCTTCCTGTGTCAACATGCCTGCATGTCATCAGTGAAGGACAAAACTAGATCTTCGACTGTCTATCCTTCCTGTGTCAACATGCCTGCATGTCATCAGTGAAGGACAAAACTAGATCTTCGACTGTCTATTCTTCCTGTGTCAACATGCCTGCATGTCATCAGTGAAGGACAAAACTAGATCTTCGACTGTCCTTCCTGTGTCAACATGCCTGCATGTCATCAGTGAAGGACAAAACTAGATCTTCGACCGTCTATCCTTACTGTGTCAACATGCCTGCATGTCATCAGTGAAGGACAAAACTAGATCTTCGACCGTCTATCCTTACTGTGTCAACATGCCTGCATGTCATCAGTGAAGGACAAAACTAGATCTTCGACTGTCTATCCTTCCTGTGTCAACATGCCTGCATGTCATCAGTGAAGGACAAAACTAGATCTTCGACTGTCTATCCTTACTGTGTCAACATGCCTGCATGTCATCAGTGAAGGACAAAACTAGATCTTTGACCATCTATCCTTACTGTGTCAACATGCCTGCATGTCATCAGTGAAGGACAAAACTAGATCTTTGACTGTCTATCCTTAGAGTCAACATGCCTGCATGTCATCAGTGAAGGACAAAACTGTAGATCTTTGACTGTTTATCCTTACTGTGTCAACATGCCTGCATGTCATCAGTGAAGGACAAAACTAGATCTTTGACCATCTATACTTACTGTGTCAACATGCCTGCATGTCATCAGTGAAGGACAAAACTAGATCTTTGACCGTCTATCCTTACTGTGTCAACATGCCTGCATGTCATCAGTGAAGGACAAAACTAGATCTTTGACCATCTATCCTTACTGTGTCAACATGCCTGCATGTCATCAGTGAAGGACAAAACTAGATCTTTGACTGTCTATCCTTACTGTGTCAACATGCCTGCATGTCATCATTGAAGGACAAAACTGTAGATCTTTGACTGTTTATCCTTACTGTGTCAACATGCCTGCATGTCATCAGTGAAGGATAAAACTGTAGATCTTTGACTGTCTATCCTTACTGTGTCAACATGCCTGCATGTCATCAGTGAAGGACAAAACTAGATCTTTGACCGTCTATCCTTACTGTGTCAACATGCCTGCATGTCATCAGTGAAGGACAAAACTAGATCTTTGACTGTTTATCCTTACTGTGTCAACATGCCTGCATGTCATCAGTGAAGGATAAAACTGTAGATCTTTGACTGTCTATCCTTACTGTGTCAACATGCCTGCATGTCATCAGTGAAGGACAAAACTAGATCTTTGACCGTCTATCCTTACTGTGTCAACATGCCTGCATGTCATCAGTGAAGGACAAAACTAGATCTTTGACCATCTATCCTTACTGTGTCAACATGCCTGCATGTCATCAGTGAAGGACAAAACTAGATCTTTGACTGTCTATCCTTACTGTGTCAACATGCCTGCATGTCATCATTGAAGGACAAAACTGTAGATCTTTGACTGTTTATCCTTACTGTGTCAACATGCCTGCATGTCATCAGTGAAGGACAAAACTAGATCTTTGACCATCTATCCTTACTGTGTCAACATGCCTGCATGTCATCAGTGAAGGACACAACTAGATCTTTGACCGTCTATCCTTACTGTGTCAACATGCCTGCATGTCATCAGTGAAGGACAAAACTAGATCTTTGACTGTCTATCCTTACTGTGTCAACATGCCTGCATGTCATCAGTGAAGGATAAAACTGTAGATCTTTGACTGTCTATCCTTACTGTGTCAACATGCCTGCATGTCATCAGTGAAGGACAAAACTAGATCTTTGACCGTCTATCCTTACTGTGTTAACATGCCTGCATGTCATCAGTGAAGGACAAAACTAGATCTTTGACCGTCTATCCTTACTGTGTCAACATGCCTGCATGTCATCAGTGAAGGACAATATCCTACCTCTGTCAGTTCCTAGTTCTAACATGCCAATAGTGTATGTTATGACTAAACTTAACTATTTTCTCTGTGTAATGACTCCACTACTGATTTTCTCAATGTGTTTGATTTGACTATTTTCTCTACTTAATGACGACACTACTTGTGTTCTCACTATATGTGACTTGTATGTTTATTGTCAACATGGATGTCTGGCAGTATTTGGACTCCTGTGCTTGTTATCAACGACTTGAGTGTACATACTTGCCAGGTCATAAGTAACATAAGCATATTGAAGCTGTTAAAGTGATGCTTGCAATCTGAAACTTGTTCACACAGAAAATACACAGAACACACATAGTTGCCACAAGTTTCCAGTCAAGCAGTGATATTTCTGCACATATAACACAGGTGAATGAACATGTTGTATTCTCTTCTTTTCAGTGCAAATCCCTTTATTGATAACATTTTCTCATGTTGAAGACGGGCCTAAAGATCATTTGTTTTCCCTGTTAATAAAACTATACCACAAAATGGCACGGAGGCTGTGGGTGGATCAACTGGGAAAGCATGTCAGCTGATAAACATAGCATACAAACATTGACTGGTTGTACGAAATGACAAGTCAATGTATACAGAATATTTTACAACATAAAAATGTCATTGCTAACCCACTTTGGTCTTGGTGATTGGATTAGGCTATTTCATAACATGAAAGTTGCTCCACCTGGTAAAACAGCTGATGGTAACAGTTGTGCTGTACTGGATTATATGTACTTACAGACTGCGTAACAACCAGCCCTGATACAAAGTTAAAGGTGTTGAAAACAAAGCGACAACACATTATAAATATAAAAGCCAGTTATGCATTAAGCAAATAAGAGAATAACCACACACAAAATACCGTGCCAACATTAAAGATGCACTAGACCTTGACAATATAATGGACTAAGTCAGAACATCTGAGGGTATATGAGGAATAAATGGATAATTCTGGTTGTGAATATGTCATGCAATGAATCCAACCTGATCAGTGTGTGTACTGTCATGCAATGGTGTTCACAAACTGGGATAGGACAGTCACATGTCAGTCCTGAAGACAGATTTTCCAGTGAAGCACTATCAGATCATACTGTCTCAGCTGCAACCATCATGTAACATTTGATGGACGTTTTAATGAAAAAGTGCATTAAACAATTCTGTCTTCAGGACTGGTCAGGTAAACAATTGCAACTGGAAAAATTGATGGGAAAAGAGCAAGTAGAAGGCAAAGAGATGAATACCTGGATGGACTTGACCACATGGCATCACTGTCAAACCATATCTGAGGTTATCTCAGAACACATGGCATCACTGTTGAACCATATCTGAGGTTATCTCAGAACACATGGCATCACTGTTGAACCATATCTGAGGTTATCTCAGAACACATGGCATCACTGACGAACCATATCTGAGGTTGTCTCAGAACACATGGCATCACTGTTGAACCATATCATGAGGTTATCTCAGAACAAGTGGACCACAGTGCCCAGACAGGAAGCACATACTGTACTGTACTATGACCTACAATATAAGTTGTGACAACATGTGGGCATACAACACTCAGAGCTCATGATGATTCACCACCTACACTGGACATATCACACTCAGAGCTCATGATGATTCACCACCTACACTGGACATATCACACTCAGAGCTCATGATGATTCACCACCTACACTGAACATATCACACTCAGAGCTCACGATGTTAAAAATAAAGTTTGTTCGTTCGTTCACCGCCTACACTAAACATACAACACTCAGAGCTCATGACGATTCACTGCCTACACTAAACATACAACACTCAGAGCTCATGATGATTCACCGCCTACACTAAACATACAACACTCAGATCTCATGATGATTCACTGCCTACACTTGACATACAACACTCAGAGCTCATGATGATTCACCGCCTACACTAAACATACAACACTCAGAGCTCATGATGATTCACCGCCTACATTGGACATATAACACTCAGAGCTCATGATGATTCACTGCCTACACTGGACATACAACACTCAGAGCTCATGATGTTAAAAATAAAGTTTGTTCGTTCGTTCACCGCCTACGCTAAACATACAACACTCAGAGCTCATGATGATTCACTGCCTACACTGGACATACAACACTCAGAGCTCATGATGTTAAAAATAAAGTTTGTTCGTTCGTTCACCGCCTACACTAAACATACAACACTCAGAGCTCATGACGATTCACTGCCTACACTAAACATACAACACTCAGAGCTCATGATGATTTACCGCCTACACTAAACATACAACACTCAGATCTTATGATGATTCACTGCCTACACTTGACATACAACACTCAGAGCTCATGATGATTCACCGCCTACACTAAACATACAACACTCAGAGCTCATGATGATTCACCGCCTACATTGGACATATAACACTCAGAGCTCATAATGATTCACCACCTACATTGGACATATAACACTCAGAGCTCATGATGTTAAAAATAAAGTATGTTCGTTCGTTCACCGCCTACACTAAACATACAACACTCAGAGCTCATGATGATTCACTGCCTACACTGGACATATAACACTCAGAGCTCATGATGATTCACTGCCTACACTGGACATATCACACTCAGAGCTCATGATGATTTATCACCTACACTGGACATATAACACTCAGAGCTCATGATGATTCACTGCCTACACTGGACATACAACACTCAGAGCTCATGATGATTCACTGCCTACACTGGACATACAACACTCAGAGCTCATGATGATTTATCACCTACACTGGACATACAACACTCAGAGCTCACGATGATTCACTGATAACACTGGACATATCACACTCAGAGCTCATGATGATTCACTGCCTACACTGGACATATCACACTCAGAGCTCATGATGATTCACTGCCTACACTGGATATACAACACTCAGAGCTCATGATGATTCACCGCCTACACTGGACATACAACACTCAGAGCTCATGATGATTCACCGCCTACACTGGACATACAACACTCAGAGCTCATGATGATTCACCGCCTACACTGGACATACAACACTCAGAGCTCATGATGATTCACCGCCTACACTGGACATACAACACTCAGAGCTCATGATGATTCACCGCCTACACTGGACATACAACACTCAGAGCTCATGATGATTCACCGCCTACACTGGACATACAACACTCAGAGCTCATGATGATTTATCACCTACACTGGACATACAACACTCAGAGCTCATGATGATTCACTGCCTACACTGGACATACAACACTCAGAGCTCACGATGATTCACTGCCTACACTGGACATACAACACTCAGAGCTCATGATGATTCACCGCCTACACTGGACATATAACACTCAGAGCTCATGATGATTCACCGCCTACACTGAACATACAACACTCAAAGCTCACGATGATTCACCGCCTACACTGGACATATAACACTCAGAGCTCATGATGATTCACTGCCTACAATGGACATATAACACTCAGAGCTCACGATGATTCACTGCCTACACTGGACATATAACACTCAGAGCTCATGATGATTCACTGCCTACTTTGGAAATGCCTCACTAAAGGAATGGCCACTGAGATTATCTCCAGATCAACCATTTTACCACGGAACAAGTCCTGCATACAATATACTTAAGTACAGGTCATGACACATCAGTTAGATCAACAATCTGTTTATATAAGTCTCAGCCTGATGTGTGGAAGTCAGTCATGGAGGTACGGGGTGTCAGGCATTGGTAGCACCTTTGGTAAGGATGGCTCTCATGTCCTTTCAGGACCCATCCCCCACTGGTCCAAGTCTGACACCCAGCTCGTGCCTGTGGCTCCTAGTAGCTGTCAGCATGCGACAGCGGCCACCCCCCGGGCAACAGCTGTGAGAGGCTGGCTAAACCAGGCATGGGTATCCGATTTGGTGCCAAACCAAGAGGTAAACTAGGGTATGCCTACCCAGCATGTGAAGACAGGATTCGGCAGACTGCGCGGAAGAAATCATTCCTGATTCAACGGGCAAGACGGCGTTTACCTGCAAAGCGTTGTGGAACGTAATGAGCACGGCAAGGCACGTAGAGCGCCCTGGTCATCCACTGCACCTGTATTCGTCTCCAATCGTCTCGACTTGTCTTGCCACTGGACTCAGATGGACTCAGGCGAGAGAGTGAGGTCGACGAATTGCGCAACTCTTCCTCACTTTAATCCAAGTCATCGCGCAAGTCATTCTTCATCCAACGTCACATATCACCTTCAAGCCCTGTGGCGATGGGCGAGCGGCAAAGCGGCAGGCGTGGGTACGCTGGCAGCCGTAGTCGCAGACCTGCACACAGGCGGCTCAGGCCATATGGTCGTCTTCTACTGACCGGAGCAGCAGTGGGATTCGGCAGCCCCCTGAGCGACTGAGCAGCCCTCTATAGGAACACACTGCTCACCTCCATAGCATGAGGAAGGGGCTAGAAAAGGTGCCCTAAACATTGTCTGCTTCATCACTACCTAACCAGCTAGCCGCGGTTGGTGGGTACCCTTAACTGCGGTCGACATACAAAGAAAGATAAAACAAGCAAAGCTAAAAGAGTAAACCATATTCCCTTAACAATTGGAACTTGGAATGTACGCACCCTACTTGACAGAGACGGCGCGTTGGGTCCAGAGAGACGAACAGCACTGATTGGGAGAGAGCTGGGCAGGTACAACATCGACATTGCAGCCTTGAGCGAGACACGACTTGCAGAAGAAGGCCAAATCTGTGAAATTGCGTGAAATTGGTGCCGGCTACACATTTTTCTGGAGTGGAAGGAAAAGCGAGGAAAGACACCAATCCGGTGTGGGATTTGCCATTAAGTCGGCCCTGGTCGGCAAATTAGCTGGATTTCCAAAGGCTATAAACGACAGGCTCATGACCATGAAGTTGCCTCTGCTGAATGGAAGGAAGCACGCAACCATTGTGAGTGTCTACGCACCAACTATGACCAACGAAGATGATGTCAAGAACAAGTTCTATGAGGACCTGCACAGTGTATTAACGTCTGTTCCCAAAGGAGACAAACTTATACTCCTTGGGGATTTCAATGCCAGAGTAGGCACGGACACCACCTCTTGGAGTGGCATTATTGGAAAGCATGGAGTCGGAAATTGTAACAGCAATGGACTCCGCCTCCTTCAGACATGTGCCGAACATGATCTCGTTATTACGAACACAATTTTCCGTCTCCCCATGAGAAATAGGACATCGTGGATGCAACCTCGCTCGAAACACTGGCACCTCATTGACTATGTCATCGTCAGGAGGAGTGACAGACAAGACGTTCGAGTGACAAAATCCATGTGTGGTGCCGAATGTTGGACAGACCATCGTCTCATTGTCTCGAAAATGAACATCCACATCAGGCCACCACGGCGTCCTCAAGGGGCGAAAATGCAAACAAAGCTAAATGTCACCCGCCTAAACAGCAAGAAAATGCAGCAGTCGTTTGAAAATATGCTGGAAGACCGCCTCAAGCCCAATGCTGAAGCTAAACAGGATACAGAAACAGAATGGAGAGCCCTAAAGGACACAATTTACAACACTGCTATGGAAATCCTGGGTCCAGCCCCCCGAAAGCATAAAGACTGGTTTGATGAAAATTCCGAAGACATCAATCAATTGCTGGCCGAGAAACATCTTCTCCTCAAGGCACATTTGAATGACCCAAAGTCAACATCAAAAAAAGATGCTTTCAAGAACATTCAGAGAGTAGTGCAGCAGAAACTTCGGCACATGCGGGACTCCTGGCTGAGCAGCAAAGCTGATGAAATTCAGGGCTTTGCTGACAGACATGATATGAAAAACTTCTACGACTCACTGAAAGCAGTCTATGGTCCTTCATCACCAGGCATAGTTCCCCTCCTCAGTGCAGACGGGGGAACATTGGTCACCGATAAGAAAGAAATCCTCCAACGCTGGGCAGAGCATTTCAGCAAAATCTTAAATGCAACTTCCTTCTTCGATGATGAAACCAACAACTGCCTTCCTCAAGTTCCCACCAATGAGACACTTGGTGACCTGCCAACCATAGTGGAAATAAACAAAGCCATCCAGCAACTCTCCAGCGGCAAGGCACCTGGTCCTGACTCCATCCCAGCAGAGATATACAAGGCAGGTGGGCCGGTCCTAACAGAGCAGCTTCACCAAGTCTTCATAAACATATGGATGAACGAGACCATGCCACAAGATTTTAAGGACGCGTCAATAGTCCACCTTTACAAACGTAAAGGAAACCGCCAATCCTGTGACAACCACCGAGGCATCTCCTTGCTTTCAATTGCAGGGAAGATACTCGCCAGAATTCTTCTCAATCGCCTCACAGCTCATCTCGATCAAGGTCTTCTTCCTGAGAGTCAATGTGGCTTCAGAAAAGAATGTGGAACTGTTGACATGATTTTCGCTGCAAGGCAGCTGCAAGAGAAATGTCAGGAACAGAACTGCGAAAGTTCTCCACTTTCATTGACCTTACCAAGGCTTTTGATACAGTCAGCAGAGAAGGACTGTGGAAGATTATGGCAAAATATGGCTGTCCACGAAAGTTTGTCCAAATAGTGCGGCTATTTCATGACGGCATGCAGGCAAGAGTACAGGGAAATGGTGAACTGTCTGAACCCTTTCCTGTAACCAATGGAGTGAAGCAAGGATGTGTCCTGGCACCAACACTGTTCAGCCTCATGTTTTCAGCCATGTTGATGAATGCCTTCGAGAACGACGACATTGGAATAGACATCAACTACCGTATGGATGGAAAGTTATTCAATCTCAGAAGGCTGAAAGCTAAAACCAAAATTGACAGCGGCACTGTCAGAGAGCTCCTGTTTGCTGATGATTGCGCTCTATACGCCAACTCAGAGGCGGACATGCAACATAATGTTTCAGCTTTCTCACATGCCTGTGCCAACTTTGGGCTCAATATCAACTTGGAGAAGACTGTAGTTATGTACCAGCCAGCTCCAGGGAATAATCACACTGTGCCGAATATCAAAGTGAATGATCATAGACTAAGTGTTGTGGACAAATTCACCTATCTTGGCAGCACTGTGTCACAAGCTGCCACAATCGATGACGAAGTGAATGCAAGAATCTCCAAGGCCAGTGCAGCCTTTGGCAGACTGTACAAGAATGTATGGGACAGAACTGGAATAAGCCTGCAAACAAAGCTAAAAGTCTACAAAGCAGTTGTATTATCCACACTGCTATATGCTTGTGAAACCTGGACTGTTTATCAGCGACATGCTAGGAAATTAAACCACTTCCACACAGTCTGCCTAAGGAAGCTACTGAAGATTAAATGGCAAGACAAGATTCCAGACACTGAAGTCCTAGAAAGAGCATCCATGCCCAGTATCCACACTCTACTGATAAAGAATCAGATTCGCTGGGCTGGTCACTTGACCCGCATGCCAGATCACAGGCTCCCTAAACGAATCTTCTACAGCGAACTGCGTTGTGGTAAACGCTCCCAAGGTGGCCAGAGGAAACGTTTTAAAGACACTCTGAAAATTTCACTGAATGCTTTTGGAATTCATCATGACACCTGGGAGGCTGCAGCCAGAGACCGAAATTCGTGGCGTGCATCATTGCGCAAAGGTGCAGTCATATGTGAGGCAACCAGGACTGCAAGAGCTGTGAAGAAAAGGCAGGACAGAAAAACCACTGCAGGAAATCCTCCTCCAGAGACGTCAAGCATTCTTTGCCCACATTGTCAAAGAACATTTCGAGCCAAAATAGGCCTTATCAGCCATCTTAGAACCCACGGCTCCACACCTTAAACCCCACTGGATGAAATGAATGGTCATCATCATTCTTGATGGACAAACAACAACAACATGGACAATCAGAAGATTAGTGAGAAATCACAGCATAGATATGGTTCTTCGGAAGAATGCTGAGAATATCTTTGGACAGATAAACAGATTAATACATGTGATTAGTGAGAAATCACTGCATAGATATGGTTCTTCGGAAGAACGTTGAGATTATCTTTGGACAGATAAACAGATTAATGAATACATGCTGAAAGAAGCAGCTCATAAAGTGAAGTGGGTTTTTCTACCAGAAGGAGACAATCCACATTGTTTAAATATGTCATGCGAAGGGGTCAACTGGGAAAGATCATGACAAAAAATAAGGTTGGAGGTGAAGCGAGACAGGGGAAGACCAGGAGAGATGTAGACATATCTATTGGAAATGTTTGGCAATGGGCATGGCAGGAGACTATAGACAAATATGGTGACCAACATTATATGCATGAACTATATTGGTAATACTTGAATTTGTTGTACACACACTGAAGATTCAAGTCTATATTATTGTGCAATTGTATTTTGTATGGTCATCTCTTGCAAGGTTTCAAGTGACATTTGATACATCTCTTGGGAACTACTGCTGACAAGTTGATCTAGAGAGATGTCCACATAACCTCTAGACACACAGAAGGTTCTCCAGCACCAGGTGGCAAGTCAACCACAGAAGATGGATCTCATCACAGCCTGCTAAACAAACAACACTTGATCCTCACCAGTTCCCCTGCCTCATGCATGTTCACACTCACTGTGCCTTGAATGACCGGTTGTCCATGATCATATTGACCAGCCACTGCCATCTTCCAGGAAGCATATCTTCCATGACCATCCTGTCTTAATGATTGTGATGTTTGTGTGGCTGAAGTATTTGAATGACTGTGATGTTTGTGTGGCTGAAGTATTTGAATGACTGTGATGTATATGTGCTGAAGTATTTGAATGACTGTGATGTTTGTGTGGCTGAAGTATTTGAATGACTGTGATGTATATGTGCTGAAGTATTTGAATGACTGTGATGTTTGTGTGGCTGAAGTATTTGAATGATTGTGATGTTTGTGTGGCTCTGAAGTATTTGAATGATTGTGATGTTTGTGTGGCTGAAGTATTTGAATAACTGTGATGTATATGTGCTGAAGTATTTGAATGACTGTGATGTTTGTGTGGCTGAAGTATTTGAATGACTGTGATGTTTGTGTGGTTGAAGTATTTGAATGACTGCGATGTTTGTGTGGTTGAAGTATTTGAATGACTGCGATGTTTGTGTGGTTGAAGTATTTGAATGACTGCGATGTTTGTGTTCCTGAAGTATTTGAATGACTGTGATGTTTGTGTGGTTGAAGTATTTGAATGACTGCGATGTTTGTGTGGTTGAAGTATTTGAATGACTGCGATGTTTGTGTGGTTGAAGTATTTGAATGACTGCGATGTTTGAGTGGCTGAAGTATTTGAATGATTGTGATGTTTGTGTGGCTGAAGTATTTGGATGACTGTGATGTTTGTGTGGCTGAAGTATTTGAATGATTGTGATGCTTGTGTGGCTGAAGTATTTGAATGATTGTGATGTTTGTGTGGCTGAAGTATTTGGATGACTGTGATGTTTGTGTGACTGAAGTATTTGAATGACTGTGATGTTTGTGTGGCTGAAGTATTTGAATGACTGTGATGTCTGTGTGGCTGAAGTATTTGAATGACTGTGATGTATATGTGCTGAAGTATTTGAATGACTGTGATGTTTGTGTGGCTGAAGTATTTGAATGATTGTGATGTATATGTGCTGAAGTATTTGAATGACTGTGATGTTTGTGTGGCTGAAGTATTTGAATGACTGTGATGTTTGTGTGGCTGAAGTATTTGAATGATTGTGATGTATATGTGCTGAAGTATTTGAATGACTGTGATGTTTGTGTGGCTGAAGTATTTGAATGATTGTGATGTTTGTGTGGCTGAAGTATTTGAATGATTGTGATGTTTGTGTGGCTGAAGTATTTGAATGATTGTGATGTTTGTGTGGCTGAAGTATTTGAATAACTGTGATGTATATGTGCTGAAGTATTTGAATGACTGTGATGTTTGTGTGGCTGAAGTATTTGAATGACTGCGATGTTTGTGTGGCTGAAGTATTTGAATGACTGTGATGTATATGTGCTGAAGTATTTGGATGATTGTGATGTATATGTGCTGAAGTATTTGAATGACTGTGATGTTTGTGTGGCTGAAGTATTTGAATGATTGTGATGTTTGTGTGGCTGAAGTATTTGAATGATTGTGATGTTTGTGTGGCTGAAGTATTTGGATGACTGTGATGTTTGTGTAGCTGAAGTATTTGAATGACTGCGATGTTTGTGTGGCTGAAGTATTTGAAAGACTGATGTTTGTGTCGCTGAAGTATTTGAATGACTGATGTTTGTGTGGCTGAAATATTTGAATGACTGTGATGTTTGTGTGGCTGAAGTATTTGAATGACTGATGTTTGTGTGGCTGAAGTATTTGAATGACTGATGTTTGTGTGGCTGAAGTATTTGAAGTTTCTCAGTTACCATGCTGTCAATGAGTCAGTTGTCTTTGCTGTTCACCTCTGGTAGAATGTCACTATCCTTCTTCTCCTGGATCAACGGTATTCTCAGCATTTTTCTGTAACATTTAAGTACAAACGCCTCCATTTTCTTCTTGAGTGTTGTGAAATAGTCAATGATTTATATCCTTATGTTGCCATGGGACATGTGCATGTTCTCAAAACATGGTATTTAGTACGATCATATACTTCACAGAACTTGCTGCACAATTGTGGCATCAGATGAAATACAATTGGGAGAGCAGTACCAAAGTGATTATCAGTGTGAACAAATATCACAACAAAATGTAATCACTGGCAACTAATTTAACTATCTCTGACAATAACCGGCTCTGTGGCAAAAAGGATACGGACACAGTTCGTAATCCTGCACACCACGTTTGAAATACAGCTGCGAGCAATTTGACAGAAAACCGCCTTGTGTTGATTTTTATTTAAAACAATGACATGAGTGCCGGTTGTTCAGAAAGCAATGGCAAATGAATGAATGTAAACCTGCCAAGAATTCACAAACTGCCCAAAAATTCTGGGGTTGACTGCAAAGTCCTGTTAAGGAGATGCAACTAACTTTAACTGACAAATATTGCACATGACAGTGCAATTACAAGTTACACAAGTGACAATATTAATTTAACCATGGAATGACAATATGTTGCTGACATATGTAAACAACCACAAATTAGTAGTAATGTAAAAAACAATGTGTTGGAAATGAAGAAAGTACAACTGAAATCATAGTCACACCTGTGGCTGAACAATGTCAACTCTTGCTTTCTGTCACAAGATGTTGTTTCACCAGATGCTTCATGTATTAATGCAGAGATAACTGCACTTCAGCAGCAGCCACCTAGCCCTTCTGCTGTCTTGTAATTATTATTATCTCAAACACAACTTGTATCTTCACAGTCAACTTGAGAAAACAAAATCAGGCACCACATATCAAATGTTACAGAATGATAGTGATACAACAATGATCAGTGAACATTCCACTGCTTTCAGGAGTGATTAAGGATGATTTCAATGCACCATACAAGGATCTTGTCACAATTGATCAGTTGTGAACACGGATGGTACGTCCACATGTTCGGATACAAGCACCAGCAAACACTGACTGTGAATGTGCAGTATCTGGATGTGACAGGATTGGCAACCTCATCAAGGAAGACAAACCAGCATGGCCTCATGCTTGTGGTGCATCATGTCATTATGTTGATGTACTAAACGATACAGCACAGGCAGACACAACAATGGACTGACATGATGTACTAAACAATACAGCACAGACAGACACAGCAATAGACTAACATGATGTACTAAACAATACAGCACAGACAGACACAACAATAGACTGACATGATGTACTAAACAATACAGCACAGGCAGACACAACAATGGACTGACACGGTGTACTAAACTATACAGCACAGCAATAGACTGACATGGTGTACTAAACAATACAGCACAGGCAGACACAGCAATGGACTGACATGGTGTACTAAACTATACAGCACAGCAATAGACTGACACGGTGTACTAAACAATACAGCACAGGCAGACACAACAATAGACTGACATGGTGTACTAAACAATACAGCACAGGCAGACACAACAATAGACTGACATGATGTACTAAACAATACAGCACAGGCAGACACAACAATGGACTGACACGGTGTACTAAACTATACAGCACAGCAATAGACTGACATGGTGTACTAAACAATACAGCACAGGCAGACACAGCAATGGACTGACATGGTGTACTAAACTATACAGCACAGCAATAGACTGACACGGTGTACTAAACAATACAGCACAGGCAGACACAACAATAGACTGACATGGTGTACTAAACAATACAGCACAGGCAGACACAGCAATAGACTGACAAACACCAAGGCATAAATCATGCCATCAGAACAGTGTCTCAAATAATCTACTTCTATGGAACAGACGTGATGACAATGTCATATTTCAGGTTTAATGATGAAACCCACAGTCATGTGATGGACCAGATGACTGTGTAACCTTTACATTATTTTCATAGAAAACCAACTTGAGGAAATGGTTTATCTGAAATATGATGATTATATATGTGGAGTTGTGAAAAAAAACCTGCCAAATGATTCAATTATCCTATAATTAAACTTTTAAAATTCACAACCTTTTATTTCGTGGAATGTTTTGGGGGGGGGGGGGGGGGGGGAAGCTTTAAAATTCTGAAATACGAGCAGGATGAAAAAATAATGGAATATATTTTGGAGCTATCATAAAAGTGCAAAATATAATAATAGCGAGCACAAAATGTAAATTACAATGAAACAAATCATCAGGCACAATGGTAATATGTTTTTGTTTGTTTAGAATACAAATGACAACCATACTTAGGAATGGATAGTTACAAGTCACAACCATTGAATGAGATATGTATGTGTGACAAAACCTCAGTGAGCACGCAGTCTCAGCCCAGGGAAACCTGTCTGCTGACACATCACCTGTGTTTCTGTCCAGGGAATCCTGTCTGCTGACACATCACCTGTGTTTCTGTCCAGGTCACAATACAGCCAGCACAGCAAGCTCTGACCACTATGAGCATCTGACTGAATTGGTCAGTCAGCAGCAATTGAAATACATGAGATCTTTTAGTCCCAGGCAGGTGAATCTGACATATGATGCTCTGGTAGTGGACTTACGTCCTGAACATGCAACTGTGGGTCACTTCCATATATTGGACCTCCCATTCATCACAGACTATGCCCATAGAATTGAGCAGGTTCATTTTGTAGACTTGCTGGGACTTTTATGACTTCCTCACAATGTACAGCTGGATCTCTCAGTTCCATAGCAAACTCAGAGACTTGATGATTGTTTGGACGTAATTTCCATGACTCAGTATGATTGTTTGGATGTAATTTCCATGACTCACTCAGTATGATTGTTTGGATGTAATTTCCATGACTCACTCAGTATAATTGTTTGGATGTCATTTCCATGACTCACTCAGTAAGATTGTGAGGATATAATCTGCATGATTGTTTCCGCACATATCTATCTGTCTCTTGCCAGTGTTAAGTTGCTACCAGGGTTTTTCCTGTCCATATATGAATATTATCTGTGCAGAATATTTTTGGCTACCTCTGTTCCTGGGAATATCTAGTTTTAGACACCCAAGCAGCTCTTGATTCGTGATAACACCATTAGACACTGCAGGTCAGGTGTCTGGCATGTGAGCAGAGAGATGAAGCCAGGTATCTGTGGACACTGTAGGTCAGGTGTCTGGAGAGATGACAGCCAGGTATCTGTGGACACTGTAGGTCAGGTGTCTGGCTTGTGTGTGGAGAGATGACAGCCGGTATCTGTGGGCACTGCAGGTCAGGTGTTTGGCTTGTGTGGAGAGATGATAGCCTGGTATCTGTGGACACTGTAGGTCAGGTGTCTGGCTTGTGTGTGGAGAGATGACAGCCAGGTATCTGTGGACACTGTAGGTCAGGTGTCTGGCTTGTGTGTGGAGAGATGACAGCCGGTATCTGTGGACACTGCAGGTCAGGTGGCTTGTGTGTGGAGAGATGACTCCCAGGTATCTGTGGACACTGCAGGTCAGGTGTCTGGCATGTGTATGGAGAGATGAAAGCCAGGTATCTGTGGACACTGCAGGTCAGGTGTCTGTGGAGAGATGACAGCAAGGTATCTGTGGACACTGCAGGTCAGGTGGCTTGTGTGTGGAGAGATGACAGCCAGGTACCTGTGGACACTGTAGGTCAGGTGTCTGGCTTGTGTGTGGAGAGATGACTCCCAGGTATCTGTGGACACTGTAGGTCAGGTGTCTGGCTTGTGTGTGGAGAGATGACAGCCAGGTATCTGTGGACACTGTAGGTCAGGTGGCTTGTGTGTGGAGAGATGACACCCAGGTATCTGTGGACACTGCAGGTCAGGTGTCTGGCTTGTGTGTGGAGAGATGAAAGCCAGGTATCTGTGGACACTGTAGGTCAGGTGTCTGGCTTGTGTGTGGAGAGATGATAGCCAGGTATCTGTGGACACTGTAGGTCAGGTGTCTGGCTTGTGTGTGGAGAGATGACAGCCAGGTATCTGTGGACACTGTAGGTCAGGTGGCTTGTGTGTGGAGAGATGACACCCAGGTATCTGTGGACACTGCAGGTCAGGTGTCTGGCTTGTGTGTGGAGAGATGAAAGCCAGGTATCTGTGGACACTGTAGGTCAGGTGTCTGGCTTGTGTGTGGAGAGATGACAGCCAGGTATCTGTGGACACTGCAGGTCAGGTGTCTGGCTTGTGTGTAGAGAAATGACAGCCAGGTATCTGTGGACACTGTAGGTCAGGTGTCTGGCTTGTGTGTGGAGAGATGACAGCTAGGTATCAGTGGACACTGCAGGTCAAGTGGCTTGTGTGTGGAGAGATGACTCCCAGGTAACTGTAGACACTGCAGGTCAGGTGTCTGGCTTGTGTGTGGAGAGATGATAGCCAGGTATCTGTGGACACTGCACATCCTTCAGGAGTTGGCAACATCATTCACTCAATGATCAAGATTGTAGCACAGAACACTGCTGGCTCACCTGGCTTGTAAGTCTGCGTGCTCACAGGTGCCATGTCAACACATTATATTGTAAAGTTTAAACACCGTTAACAAGAATATTGAAGTTTTACATAATAAACCATATCAAAATATAACAGACAAATATATATATATATATATATATATATATATATATATATATATATATATATATATATATATATATATATATATATATATATGATGGAAAATTTTGCTCAATGCATCACAAGACAAAAAATAAATAAACATAAAAATGGAGTATATTACATTAGAAGAAAACCAAAAAATGAGAGTCAAGATTGTCAGGACCAAGTAAGTATCTAGTAAACTGTCCATGTTTTAAAAAGCTCTACCTGTACTTCCTGCTTCCTCAGTACCACTCTGTGTGCCTGCAGGTTAACTTCATGTATCCTGTTACTGTCTGTCTGTCTCTCTAGTGCTCTGAATGTTAGCAGATGATCTTTCTGCACCCATATGCACAGACATACACTGCATTGTTGAATACGTCTCATCTATAGGTGTTTTCTGCACCCATATGCACAGACATACACTGCATTGTTGAATACGTCTCATCTATAGGTGTTTTCTGCACCCACTTGCACAGACATACACTGCATTGTTGAATACGTCTCATCTATAGGTGTTTTCTGCACCCACATGCACAGACATACACTGCATTGTGGAGTATGTCTCATCTATAGGTGTTTTCTGCACCAACTTGCACAGACATACACTGCATTGTTGAATACGTCTCATCTATAGGTGTTTTCTACACCCACTTGCACAGACATACACTGCATTGTGGAGTATGTCTCATCCATAGGTACTTTCTGACAAATGAAGCATGACAAAAATAAAGATACAGTTCCTTTCTGTTTGCCAAGCCTGCATGACTTTATGCAGACATAAGCTTCTTTATGCTGAAAACACATGTTAGAAAACATATTATCATGGAAGTACATCAGTACTGCATTATTGTAAAGTCATAAATGAGTATACTGGCCCAGTTTGTATTATGTACTGCCAGTGACAAGTTAATCATAAATCTGATTGTTTAAATTACAAGAAACAAAGTGTTGGAGATCCACCGCTCCGTCTTCACTGTGATGGCACTTGACTGATTGATTGTACACTGCTATTCTCAGACCACTCATCAGTTGATATTTCATAATACAGAGCACAGACTAACAGGCAGACAGGTCTGAAAACGTTGTGAGACAGGCAAACATGTGCACAGACAGGAGATATTTCTAGCAAGGCAGTTATACTTTTATGATTAAGGAGATTTGGAAAACTCAAAACTGCTTTCATGTTTGATAATAAATTCCACATTTGCTGACATATGTGATAGATTGTTTGTAAAATACACATGGCACATCTAACATCTACTGTTAGACAATGTGCTTCAAAATATGTGAAACAATACATGTAAGACAATACACAAGAGCCATATGTACTCTGTAGTATAGGCAGAATCCATGGCAACTGTTCGTGTGTTATAGTTCACTTGGACATTACAATAACAATTACAAAATTCTGTCAATTTTCAATAATTTAAATGAATATGAATGTATATTAAAAAGTGAAGTGAAGATCATAAAAGATGAAAATCAGTGAAAACTGAGCCTGACACCTGATCTCATCAAATCTTTTGGCAATGTAGAAATGAAAGGAGGAAGTGAATTCTGTACAAAACAAAGCATGTGTAATCAATAAAGAAAGTCCCACAAGAATACAAACATGGGATAACACAGCTGGGATGATCAGCCTTCCGTGGGATGAGTTCTTGAATAGATTTGCTTACAACTATGATTATTTTAAAATAACCAGTAACAGTGTTTGTTGATATACAGCAAGATAACAGAACATACTGCTAATGTTACCTCTCAGGTTAGAGTGAGTTCACCTGATGCCGGGGGACCACCGGTAATAGGGAAAAGCTGCTCCACACACACAATTCAGTCCAATGCTACTAGAAGTCGTGTGTATGGACTATGCTTGAATTAAAAGCAAGTGTGCACAACAAAAAACTGCTAATATTGCATGACTGTAGTATTTCTTGGACTCGGATAGATTAGTATTCATTGAAAGTGTTCAATTGGACAAGCAGTTTGTTCCTCTTGAAGTCACTCAACAAACAGTTTCCTTGACACGAGAGATTTGCAGCTGCTTGACAGTTCTGGCAAGTTTGACAGGCATGGTGAAGTCATGAGCAGTCACATGGAGTATATGGAATGTCTGGGTCTGGGATAAATCTGACATGTCATGATACCAGCCATGTCGAATACATTTGTTCTCAAGAATTATCTGATGGAATATGGCACTGATGAATGAGATTGAACAACAGCGGTGATAGATGCAGACACAAGATGGTGCAATATGGAATTGCCCAAGTTAACAGAGATTAGATGAAATGAAGTAAAAACTTTTTCTTTGGAGAAATCCTCTAGTTATGACCTGAAGAATGAGAATTTACATTGTATAAGGAGCTTCTGTTAAGATATGCATGTTAATATAATTATGCGATAGGTGCCAACATCACTAGGGTGTGAAATGAGAAGATTACATACAATAAGTTCAGATAAACATCTAAAGATGAGAAATACAAACACAAGTAGAAATAAACTAGTAATAATAACCTGAAGGCAGCAGCTTGGCCTGGCAGTAGCAAGCACAGCGTGATTCAGATCATTTAGATGACATGTGCTGTGATGTCCTCTTTCTAATAATAAAATGTATGATGTCTCAAACCATCATTCAATACATGTCTGTCCAACGGTTCATGCTTAGAGACCAGCATTTAGGGAAGTCATTTCCAGCTGTTCCTGCCTTAATACAAATATTTAGAACTGATATTTCCAGCTGTTCCTGCCTTAATACAAATATTTAGAACTGATATTTCCAGCTGTTCCTGCCTTAATACAAATATTTAGAACTGATATTTCCAGCTGTTCCTGCCTTAATACAAATATTTAGAACTGATATTTCCAGCTGTTCCTGCCTTAATACAAATATTTAGAACTGATATTTCCAGCTGTTCCTGCCTTAATACAAATATTTAGAACTGATATTTCCAGCTGTTCCTGCCTTAATACAAATATTTAGAACTGATATTTCCAGCTGTTCCTGCCTTAATACAAATATTTAGAACTGATATTTCCAGCTGTTCCTGCCTTAATACAAATATTTAGAACTGATATTTCCAGCTGTTCCTGCCTTAATACAAATATTTAGAACTGATATTTCCAGCTGTTCCTGCCTTAATACAAATATTTAGAACTGATATTTCCAGCTGTTCCTGCCTTAATACAAATATTTAGAACTGATATTTCCAGCTGTTCCTGCCTTAATACAAATATTTAGAACTGATATTTCCAGCTGTTCCTGCCTTAATACAAATATTTAGAACTGATATTTCCAGCTGTTCCTGCCTTAATACAAATATTTAGAACTGATATTTCCAGCTGTTCCTGCCTTGATACAAATATTTAGAACTGATATTTCCAACATTACAGAGTCTTTGGGAATCTCGATACATGAAGCCCATGAATGGGAACTCCTGCTGTTTATGCTTCACCTCGGAACAGCAAGCTACAAGAGGAACCTAATAATATGAGATGAGATATTCAACAGTTCATGCCTTGATACAAGTATTTAGAACTGATAGTTTCAACTGTTCATGCCTAGATACAAGTATTTAGAACTGATAGTTTCAACTGTTCATGCCTTGATACAAGTATTTAGAACTGATAGTTTCAACTGTTCATGCCTTGATACAAGTATTTAGAACTGATAGTTTCCACTGTTCATGCCTAGATACAAGTATTTAGAACTGATAGTTTCAACTGTTCATGCCTTGATACAAGTATTTAGAACTGATAGTTTCCACTGTTCATGCCTTGATACAAGTATTTAGAACTGATAGTTTCAACTGTTCATGCCTTGATATAAGTATTTAAAATTTAAATCAACTGTTCATGCCTTGATACAAGTATTTAGAACTGATATTTTCAACTGTTCATGCCTTGATACAAGTATTTAAAATTGATAGTTTCAACTGTTCATGCATTAATACAAGTATTTAGAACTGATAGTTTCAACTGTTCATGCCTTGATACAAGTATTTAGAACTGATAGTTTCAACTGTTCATGCCTTGATACAAGTATTTAGAACTGATAGTTTCAATTGTCCATGCCTTGATACAAGTATTTAAAGTTGATAGTTTCAACTGTTCATGCCTTGATACAAGTATTTAAAATTTAAATCAACTGTTCATGCCTTGATACAAGTATTTAGAACTGATATTTTCAACTGTTCATGCCTTGATACAAGTATTTAGAACTGATATTTTCAACTGTTCATGCCTTGATATAAGTATTTAAAATTGATAGTTTCAACTGTTCATGCCATGATACAAGTATTTAGAACTGATAGTTTCAACTGTTCATGCCTTGATATAAGTATTTAAAATTTAAATCAACTGTTCATGCCTTGATACAAGTATTTAGAACTGATAGAACTGATAATTTCAACTGTTCATGCCTTGATACAAGTATTTAAAATTGATAGTTTCAACTGTTCATGCCTTGATATAAGTATTTAAAATTTAAATCAACTGTTCATGCCTTGATACAAGTATTTAGAACTGATATTTTCAACTGTTCATGCCTTGATACAAGTATTTAAAATTGATAGTTTCAACTGTTCATGCCTTGAGGCAAATATTTAGAACTGATAGTTTCAACTGTTTATCCCTTGAGGCAAATATTTAGAACTGATATTTTCAAGTTCTTGCCTTGACACAAATTAGTCAGTTAATTAGTCAAAAGATCATCCTCATTGCACACTGAGCTAATGGTCCTTAAATGCTCAGATCCTCTCCTCAGTATCTCCCTCAGCTTGTAGCGACTGATGACACCTGTTCTGTGTTAGTTGACTATTATTCCTTGGCTCCACTTGTTTTGAGTCCCATTTACAGACAAATATTTCCAACTTCATGCCTTAAGGTCAGCATTTAGGGTAGCCATTTTAAACTGTTCATGCCTTGAGGCAAGTATTTAGGACTGATATTTCCCAGTGTAATTGCTTTGAGTCCAGTATTAAGGCCTGGTATTTTCAAGTGTTCATGCCTTGAGGCAAATATTTCCAACTGTTTCATGCCTAGAGGCTTTACTCCTGGGCATTAGGATGGAGTTGTTGACAAGGAAATGCCTTATTAATGTGATCAGACACGTTACAGGTAACATTACATCCAGGGTTTCCCACTAGAACCAACTTGTCTGCGTGATCTTTGCTCTATACTTCCTCCTCCCCACTGTGCACAGTGTCCGTTGACAATAAAATAGCTAAAATCCGTGGAAGGATCATGACCAACCCAGGCCTAATCCCAGTTACTCGTATGTGCTGTGCTGAATCATGATCTGGGTATATTCTCATATGACACTGTAGATGGGAAGTTCCAGAACTGGTCTTGCACACGCCGTTGATTTCTAGGTCTGGAGAGGAGAAGGACAGCTCTGGAATACAGCCCGTGTTGAGATGGTACCTTGATAGTGGGTTAGGAGAACAGTCTCTAATCCAATCACTCCGATGAGTGCAATTGTTTCCAGGGTTCAGGCAAACTGAATGCCAATGCATCGGACTTAAGAGTGTCAAACTCAGTCTTCCAGAAGAATCACAACCAACTATCCATGCCTTGAGGTTTGACCTCTGGGTCAATACTTTCAACTCTTCATGCTTTGGGAAAACTTTAGGGACAATATTTTCAACTGTTCATGCCTTGAGACAACTTTAGGGGCAATATTTCCAACTGTTCATGCCTTGAGACAACTTTAGGGTCAATACTTCCAACTGTTCATGCCTTGAGACAACTTTAGGGTCAATACTTCCAATTGTTCATGCCTTGAGACAACTTTAGGGTCAATACTTCCAATTGTTCATGCCTTGAGACAACTTTAGGGTCAATACTTCCAACTGTTCATGCCTTGAGACAATGTTAGGGCCAATATTTTCAACTGTTCATGTTTCGACACAACTTTAGGGCTAATATTTCCAACTGTTCATGCCTTGAGACAAGTATTTAGAACTAATAGTTTCAACTGTTCATTCCTTGAGGCAAGGTTTTGTGGTCAACCTTTCCAACTATTCATACCCTGAAGCAAGTTTTTCAGGTCAATATTTTCACATTGTCTATTTTCACACACAAATGAGGTAATTATGCTCTTCTGCACGGGTTAGTTTGGCTGTTATTTGTATATACTTTCCCCACTCATCATCATCAAGTGCCCTGCCAGTTGGCATAGCCGTTCATGGCTCTCCACAGATCTCAGTCTTTGGTGTTCTGGATCAACTCTGCTGATGGTATTCCTCCATGCCACTGTCTCAATCCATCCAGCATTATTTCTCTTGGTCTGCCTCTGTCTCTCTTCCCCTCGATCTTTCCAGTTGTCACGATGTTCTCTAATGCCTCTCTTCTCATCACATGACAAAGGAAGCTTTTTTTCTCTTTCTTATTGTTGTATATAATGTTCTAGTTTCATTAGCCTGTCTCAGGCAGTCGTTGTTAGTTACTCTGGCAGTCCAAGGAATTTGCAACATTCATCTCAGGAACCACATCTCTGTTGCTTCTAATTTCTTCCTAATTTGTTCATTTACATTCCATGATTCACCGCCATTCAGCAAAACTGGTTCTACATAGCATTTCAGCACTTTCTTCCTTACATTCAATGACAGTGACTTATTGCATAAGTTACTCTTCATTTTCTGAAATGCGGCTTTTGCTTGCCCTATTCTGCTCTTAATCTCTGTTGTACATCTTCCATCTGATGTTAAAAATGCCCCTAGGTATTTAAAATTATCCACTTGGTTAAGAATTTTCCCTTCTATTTCTGTTTCACATTTTGGTATCATCATTTTTTTTATATCAATATTGTTACTGTTTTCTTGATATTCAAGGAGAGTAATTTTCTTGCACTCTCTGATACTACAATGTCCAGCAATTGTTGTAGGTCTGTTGAATGATCTGCTACCAATACTGTGTCATCTGCATAGAGTATATTATTTATATTATAACCTCCAACTAGTATTCCTGGCATCTCTTTGATCTCTCTCATTATTACTTCGCTATACAGGGAGAAGAGATCTGGTGACAAGACACACCCCTGTCGTACTCCTAGCTTTATCTGTTTGTAACTACCCTCTTTATTTCCCATTTTAATTGCTGCTACTTGGTTCCAGTAAATTTTCTTTATTATTCTTAAATCTTTTGCATCAATGTTGATATCTTCCAACATTTTAATCAGTTCATCATGTTTTACTTTATCTGATTCTTTATTCTGAGTAGAAGCTTAGTGATATGGTTTATGAGGTTAATTGTATGAAAATCTTCACATTCAATTGCTCCTGGTCTTTTTGGTATAGCTATAAATATAGATTTCAGAATATCACTGGGTAAATATCCACTGCTGTAAATGTCTTTCAACAGTGCCACTATATTCAATAATAATTTTTCATCAGGGCTCTAGATTTTTCATTTTCATGGATATTTCCTTCTGTCTCTTAAAAATGCGTTCTGGTCATTTATAAATAACCAAAGTGACAATGTATAATCCTTCAAAATAGTCAATAGAGAGAAATGCATTTAAGACAAACATCAAAGCTTTATTATTAGAACAATAGTATGTACACTAAAAGATCACCAGAATATCAATAACTATGTGAACTTATTGTCATAGCATGCAAGAGTAATAAATGAACCATACAATCTTATATTATATTTTATGGAAACAATATACAAAACAACTATAACCATATCAAAGAAACAAAAACAAACACCACTTTTAGCAATGAAAAGAGGCGAAGTGCTCGATGTATAGAATATTAAAACAAATGTAAAACAGGAAACAGTCAATATTACAGATAATCATTAAACCAGCAAGTGACCTGTTAAAGGCATCCCCCACATCTGTCCACTATGATTGTCAGCTCCCTGGGAGGCATGCTAGAAACATGTTGGTCTAGCTGATGAAGGGAGGACTGACCATGGTTTCCACTTTGATAAAGCTTGTTGAGGACTACAAACTCTGCACCCTGCGAGATTGCAAGAGTCACAGTAATTCCCAATGATGATAGTAGATAACCAGCACCTCGCAAGGAGAGATCATGAGTATACTTAGATTAAGTGCGTTGCTTGCCTACCAGGGTAAAACACAGTCTGCCACATCTCCCCGTTCCTAAACAACATGAGTTCTCAACAACATCAGTGCATTTACTAGACTAGAGAGTCACAGTAATGTCCCCTTTGTTGATAGCAGATGACCAGTACCCACATCTTGCACACCCCACAAAGAGAGTATTCTCAAATATGTTGTTTGCCTACCAGGAAGGAAGCAAGTCTATAGCAGTTGCCAATTCCTGAACAACATAATATGATAGAGTTCTCAACACAATCCACCCACCAGCCAATAGATCTAACAGACAGCTGGAGGTGGTTACAGTAATGGAGCACCAGGTAAGTATATCTCTAGATACACACAGACATGGGATATACATGTCATTAGAAAGCACCAATATATATTTCCTAGAAAATGTTAGATGCTTAAGAAAGTAAACCTATTGTAATGTGCTAGCAGCGCTTACTAGAAAAATATTGGCCAGAGTTCTCTCAAATTAAAAAAAGAGATTTGACAAGGATTTTAATAAAGAAAATTGTCAGCAGAAAGATACAGTATTATTCATCTAGTAAAAATCTGAATCAATGCAGAACATAAGAAATGCAAGCATCAAAATTCTGCAGATTGTAAAGAAAAATTATAAGATTAAACAGAATGCAAGGTATTATCAACTCACTGATAACACTAATTACAAATATCTAAGACTTGTATAAAAAATACATGCAAAACAATACACACAATTACTCTTTAAAATGTGGACATGTTTATAAGCATAATAAAAACAAAGCCATTTCAGTTTGTTGGAATAATCTAGTGTATTATTCATCTGTAATTTGCTAGCAAGCAGGAAACATACATAAAAGCATGTATATCTGAAAACATTAGTCATGAATTGTCAGAAGTAAATTCACAGAACTGAGAAAACTGTACAGTTACAAAATACTGAAAAAATAACAGATATATGATGTTTAAGCAAAAGACAATAGTGTATTTGTCTTCAGTCTCAAACTTATTCACAAAGAATATACATGTGGAAATGTTAGTTCCACCAACAAGTTGATTACACCTTGCCTGGAAATATATTTCAAACAAGCAAAGTGCATGTTACGGTTTCATGTAACAGCCACACAGACAGTGCTCAGCCATATACTACTATCTGGTTACCATGAATGGCTGTTGTGAATATTTCTCAACATTTAGTTGAATACATTTTAACACCGACTGGAAATGGCACAAGATGAATGTCCATACATGGGTGATGTTTGCTCAGCACAGTCAACAAGACGTCCATCTGGGTTCAGGTTGGCTAAAGTGGACCTGAACACTGGTGCCTGAACTTCTTCATACAGTGGCTCACAACTGGTTCCAGCCATGTAGTTTTCCTCTGAAGAATCTGTTGCTGGTGAACTTGGTGATGATTGTGAAAAGTCTTGTCCCAGCTCAGCCTGAGGCAAGCTGGAGTCTGAAGAGGAGGTTTCTGTATCAGGAATGCTGGTAGTAGAAGGAAATGGCCTGCAGATTATGCCCATGTGCACATTTACATTATCTGCACTTAGTGGCAATTCATTTATATCTGTGTTGCTGCAGTTCATTCTGGATGAGGGAATAACGTACTGCCGAAGATTCAGATGACGTTCCACAGGATCCTTCCTTGGGTGATTGTCAATATTTGTGTCCAGATCACCACGTGAAGGTCTTTCGGGTATATCAGCACTGCTGGGCAAGCAGAATGGTGGGTTCCTGGTATCTGCCAGCACAGGAACATTACACATTTCTTTCTTACTGGCATCATTACATGGGTTGATAGAGTTGTCTCTGTTACCAGTTTTAGAACCAGTTGAGGAACTGCACTCTTCTCTGCAAACCTGTATGAAGCAAATAATGTAGGTAAATATGTGCCACAAAAGTGCAGGTAAATAATTGCCACAGAGCAGCAGTACAGCTTGCAGTGCACAGCTAAGTATACTCATTCTATACTAAGTTAGTTGCATATCCTTTATGTTTGCAGTCAACACCAGCATTTTTTGCTGTTGTTGATGTCTTGGGAAGTTTACGTTCAGTAGTCTACCATTGCTTTCTGAATGACCAGCACCCATAACATTTCGTAAAAACTAGCGCAAAAAGGTCTGCTGCCAAATTGCGTGCAGCTGTGTTTCAAACGCGGTATGCGGTATCAAGAACCGCATCTGTAACCCCTTCGCCATGGAGACCAGCCATTCCATACTACAGACATTAAATTGTTACTGTGGTGAAACACTTTTCATTTGGTAATTCCCAGAGTAGGAGAAGAGTGTTCAAAAGTAAGGTGTCCATCTCCACTTGAGTAGCACCAAGCACGAGTCCAGTTCTGGGCAATATTTATACACAATAAACAATGCCAGGATGTCATACTTCCCCCTGATGTTCAGGTAGGCAAAAATCTGGTTATGGACCATTATTTGTACAAAATAAGGAATGTGATGATGCTATAAAATCCCTCAGATTCTTGGGTAGTAGATAAGAGACCTTAACTTCTCAGACAAGGGTGAAAACAAAAGGAGGTCCTGTGTACACAAATCTCGCATGAAGAAAAGGACACAGGCCACTGCACAGGTTAAATTTCATTCAAAATGTAAAACCTACCCATAATGCAATGTTTGCAGTGTGTGTGACTGTGGCTTACACACCTGGATTCTCACCCACCTAAGAGTTTTATGTAATGTTATCTTTAGGATGATGAAGAATAAAATCACAAACATTGCATTTGTAAAATGATACCACGTCAAGCAAGTAAGTTGCCAGATTATTCCAAACACTTCACTAAAACATGTATTGGGCATATATGTGTGTTTGGTGCAGGGTGAGTTGAACAGACATGTAACCATTCACACAAAATGCATGGTGCAACATTTCAGAAAACAAAATTGCACCAACCTCTGGACATTTTAGTAACAACAATCTTTCAGACCATATGTGTCATATTTGGGAGAACATAAAGCATCCTATTCTTTCTTACAAGAGACCACCACAAGATGTAATTAGTTAGTCAAGTTTCATTTTCACAATGAAGATTGGCTGCGGTGGTTTTCCAGCACTTTCTGTCTTTAGCTCTGAGGCTACACTCTGACAGACGCCCGTTCATCTATCTCTTCATTTTATCTGCCCACTTGTTTCATTGTCTACCTCTTGCTGGTCTGCTTTCAACTTTATCTTTCAGTGTGGTTTTTGTTATAGTCTTTTAATGTGACTAAAAAAATATTGTGATGGTAGATACTTATTGTATGAAGACAATGTGAATGTCACATATTTAGTAATAACTGAGGGACTTCCTGTTACTACTTATGTTTATATTACATAACAATTCTGGTACAACTGAGGGACTTCCTGTTACTACTTATGTTTATATTACATAACAATTCTGGTACAACTGAGGGACTTCCTGTTACTACTTATGTTTATATTACATAACAATTCTGGTACAACTGAGGGACTTCCTGTTACTACTTATGTTTATATTATATAACAATTCTGGTACAACTGAGGGACTTCCTGTTACTACTTATGTGTATATTATATAACAATTCTGGTACAACTGAGGGACTTCCTGTTACTACTTATGTGTATATTATATAACAATTCTGGTACAACTGAGGGACTTCCTGTTACTACTTATGTGTATATTATATAACAATTCTGGTATAACTGAGGGACTTCCTGTTACTACTTATGTGTATATTACATAACAATTCTGGTACAACTGAGGGACTTCCTGTTACTACTTATGTGTATATTATATAACAATTCTGGTACAACTGAGGGACTTCATATTACTACTTATGTTTATATTACATAACAATTCTGGTACAACTGAGGGACTTCCTGTTACTACTTATGTGTATATTATATAACAATTCTGGTACAACTGAGGGACTTCCTGTTACTACTTATGTTTATATTACATAACAATTCTGGTACAACTGAGGGACTTCATGTTACTACTTATGTTTATATTACATAACAATTCTGGTACAACTGAGGGACTTCCTGTTACTACTTATGTGTATATTACATAACACTTCTGGTACAACTGAGGGACTTCCTGTTACTACTTATGTGTATATTACATAACAATTCTGGTACAACTGAGGGACTTCCTGTTACTACTTATGTGTATATTATATAACAATTCTGGTACAACTGAGGGACTTCCTGTTACTACTTATGTGTATATTATATAACAATTCTGGTACAACTGAGGGACTTCCTGTTACTACTTATGTGTATATTATATAACAATTCTGGTACAACTGAGGGACTTCCTGTTACTACTTATGTTTATATTACATAACAATTCTGGTACAACTGAGGGACTTCATGTTACTACTTATGTTTATATTACATAACAATTCTGGTACAACTGAGGGACTTCCTGTTACTACTTATGTTTATATTACATAACAATTCTGGTACAACTGAGGGACTTCCTGTTACTACTTATGTTTATATTACATAACAATTCTGGTACAACTGAGGGACTTCCTGTTACTACTTATGTTTATATTACATAACAATTCTGGTACAACTGAGGGACTTCCTGTTACTACTTATGTTTATATTACATAACAATTCTGGTACAACTGAGGGACTTCCTGTTACTACTTATGTTTATATTACATACCAATTCTGGTACAACTGAGGGACTTCCTGTTACTACTTATGTTTATATTACATAACAATTCTGGTACAACTGAGGGACTTCCTGTTACTACTTATGTGTATATTACATAACAATTCTGGTACAACTGAGGGACTTCCTGTTACTACTTATGTGTATATTACATAACAATTCTGGTACAACTGAGGGACTTCCTGTTACTACTTATGTGTATATTACATAACAATTCTGGTACAACTGAGGGACTTCCTGTTACTACTTATGTGTATATTACATAACAATTCTGGTACAACTGAGGGACTTCCTGTTACTACTTATGTGTATATTACATAACAATTCTGGTACAACTGAGGGACTTCCTGTTACAACTTATGTGTATATTACATAACAATTCTGGTACAACTGAGGGACTTCCTGTTACTACTTATGTGTATATTACATAACAATTCTGGTACAACTGAGGGACTTCCTGTTACTACTTATGTGTATATTACATAACAATTCTGGTACAACTGAGGGACTTCCTGTTACTACTTATGTGTATATTACATAACAATTCTGGTACAACTGAGGGACTTCCTGTTACTACTTATGTGTATATTACATAACAATTCTGGTACAACTGAGGGACTTCCTGTTACTACTTATGTGTATATTACATAACAATTCTGGTACAACTGAGTGACTTCCTGTTACTACTTATGTGTATATTACATAACAATTCTGGTACAACTGATATCTAGCATTTGTCAGTTATTGGTCATTTATCTAATCATTTCATGGCATGTCCGAAATTGTCTCTTATAAATGATGAGCTAGACAATACCTGCATGTTGTGCTGACAGTACTCAGAAAGGAACTCTGAATCCACAACTGAACAATCCAAATATTCGGACAGATCCACAGTCATGTCATCCACGACTTCGTAACTGCCGTCTGCTGCACCATGAGTGCTTTCTCCATGACTACTGGCCAGAAACGGAGAACAAGCCTTGCCATGAGCATTCACAGAGTAGCTGGGGTCATACACGTAACCATTGAGAGAGGATGGGACATTGCTGGAGTCTTTGCTGGTTGAGTGTTCTGCTTCACTTCTTTGTTGAGCTGTGGAAAACAGGTACATGAATCATTCACTTGTCTCTGGAGATGTTTTAAAACAAGGTAAGATCTCCATAGTGGTGGTGTTGTGGACACGATTCGTAATGCCCTTACCCGCGTTCGAAACACAGTGGTGACCGATTTGTCAGCATACATGTCTTGCTGGTGTTAACGTGTTTGTATGGGAGCCGGTAATTCAGAAAGCAGTGGCAAACTACTCAATGTAAAACTTGCCAAGACATCAACAATTGCAGTAAAATGCTGGTGTTGACAGCGATGTCCTGTAAATAGGATATGCAACTTAAAAAAGGTAATCAAGACAGACACTGCTAAAGGCATGAGAAGAGTGTTTGGTCTGTACACATACTAGGTCGTGACATGATGAGGTGGAGTAACCATTTCTTCCTCATTGCCTTTGGCTTTTCCAAAGAAATATACAGGACTCTCTTATGCTGCCCAGCATGACCCCAGAATCCTATGCAGTCATAATTGGGACTGAGCCTGGACAAGTGTGTTGCAGTGCTTTGTGCCAAGACGGCTCTGCTCCTATTAACATGATATCTCACAACAGGTACTGCCACACAAGTGTGATGTGATAAGACCTCCCATATGCTGGCTCTCATTATTCAGCGGTGGAAAGACTAGCCCCCTTCCTCAATGTGTTTCTTGCCTGTAGCCATTAGACAGGGTTTGACTGTCAGGGCTCATCAGGGAAGCAAAGAGTAATTACACCCACCTCGCATGTTGTCGCATGAGGCAACTATGGGGGATATGACTGAGTGTAGGCACACCATCCTGCAGAAACCTTTAGCTGTACAATGCAAACAAATATGAACAACTCTTCAATGGGCTTGTACACAGCATTGGTTGAAGGACTATGCCACAATCGGAGATGTAAGGCAGCACAAGAAATATTGTCAGGAGCAAAGACCTGCCTAAGCTATGGATGTGAATAGTGCTCTCTCTCTCTCTCTCTCTCTCTCTCTGTCCCCTGTGTGGGTTGTTCTGTCTATATTAAATGAATGTCCCGGGAAGGTTAATCCGGTCAACATATGCCCGCAGAAGTCGGATGTGTCGGCCTAACGGCGCAAGAACGCAGCTCTGCTGTAAACAGGCACAACACAATCACATCCGAAAAAAAACTCCGGATGAACGCAGAAGAAGAAGAAGAAGAAATGAATGTGAAAGCCATACAACTGTGTATATCTCAAATTAAAGAACATCAGATTTATAAAAGAACTGGACATATCTTGGTCATGGAAGTTACTGATCAACTGGTGGTTTGTTTAGTTTCTGCTTTTCTTCTTCTTTGGCCACTTTCCCATGTTCAGCAGTCTAAACAAAGAGATGAGTTGCCTCTATAAACAAAGAGATAAGTTTCTTATATGAACACAGAGATGAGTTGCCTTTATAAACAAAAAGATGAGTTGCCTTTATAAACAAAGAGATGAGTTGCCTTTATAAACAAGGAGATGTGTCATGTAGCTGATGACAGCGTAGATGAGTTAAAATGATGAGCGAGTGCATCAATAATTAGAATTGGGAAAGTTTTGGAAAGGTGCACAATGGAGCACCTAGAGTAAACGAATGCCATGTCATACAGTACGTAGCATAACTACCTAACGGTAGTTTTGGGGGCATTCGAGCTTCAGCCTGCGTAGACTACAGATGACAAGATTTGTGTGACGGCCTTCGTGAACACAAGCCACAAGTTTACAGTTGTTACCAGCCGACAGTTAGAAGGGTAGCTTGCCATCAATGGCCTATACACGGTGATGTAGTTCCAGATCTTATTGAGGGTTCGTGGAGTGACTGCGCCAGAGCATTTATGATACTTTACAACAGGTAATACCCAAATGATTTGACATTAGAACACGCGAGGAGGTTAGGGCCATGTTGCTTGCACCTAGACACATCAACACTACCAACACAGGCAAGTTCACACTCCGTTGCCTAACAGTCCACCCAATTGTGTAGGTTTGATTTGTAAGCTCAAGGCGTGAATGAGAGTCGCATGTGAAAGACTGAAGACTGGATCATCCTCTGCATTCCTTAACGTTTTCTGATGCTTGCCGACAATAAAGGCGTTGTCGTTCTCTTCATATGGTGTGACAGACTTGTTGATGGACTAACGTGAGCTGTGCTGTTCTGGTTGAGTAGGCAGTCAGTAGCCAAACTAAATAAACAACAGCCCATAACATCCAGAAACGTGACAAGATGAGTTGCCTTTATAAACAAAGAGATAAGTTTCTTATATGACCACAGAGATGAGTTGCCTTTATAAACAAAGAGATGAGTTGCCTTTATAAACAAAGAGATGAGTTGCCTTTATAAACAAAGAGAAGAGTTGCCTCTGTGAACAAAGAGATGAGTTGCCTTTATGAACAAAGAGATGAGTTGCCTCTATGAACAAAGAGATGAGTTGCCTCTATGAACAAAGAGATGAGATGCCTCTATGAACAAAGAGACGAGTTGCCTCTATGAACAAAGAGATGAGTTGCCTCTATGAATATGTTTCATCAACAGGAAGTCAACTTGGATGCCCCTTATTTCCCTTCCAGTTTCATTACCTGGGGCCAGGTTTTAACTCTCATGCCATTACAAAGATGTGTGTACTGGAGTATGGAGCCATTCTGGCTCAGTAAACTGGTCAGTTTGCACAACTTTCCTCTGGTAGAGATGGATTTGTAATTCAGTCTTAAGCAAAGTGTAAAGATGATAGTTTACTGTACTCGTCTAGCATAATAGGTCATGTTCGGTCAATGCAGTCAAGAAGAGATGCATTCAGGTAATTATTGCCTGTTCTCTGGCTTCAAACATTATTTTTTCACTTTCTCTTTGTAAATGTCTAAGCTTCTTTCAGTGAGACCCTTCTGGGTGCCTGATTTGCTAGTCTGTCAACTGCCTGAATGCCTATAACCACCATGTGCAGGAATCCACAAGTGTCACTGTGTTGTTGGTGGACAGCTGATCTAATCTTGTTGGGAGATAAAACTGGCATACAGTCACATAGGAAGACATTGTAAGGCCCTATCAGCTGATTTTCATCCAATATCTTTGCTTGAAGCTCTGCCCTGTAGTTTGTTGATTGTTCTCCAGTAGCAACTGACTTTTCTATTTTTGTTGTTGTTGTATTTGGATTCCTGCACTTCCTTTTTTAACTGTTTCTTCTGAGGATCTATTAGTGAAAACCTGAATCCGTTGTAGCCATTATGCAATGATTGTCGTTGATGGGAAAACAAAATCTAACAGTTTTATAAACACTACCAAACTTACCTTTGCTCAAGAATGGCCGAGCAGAACTATTAGTTGAAGCAGTTGAGTGCTCATTCCTCTTCTGACCAAACAATTTGGAGAGGTACTGGATAGTGGTGAGAAATATGTTCGCAGATATATTAGACAAAGGACAGGCTTGCTATAACTATTGATAATTACAATAGAGCTGATTTTCTAAATATATGTAACATCTATCCCCATACAGAGGATGGTTTGTGGTGGACACTTTTCTTTCAGTGTAAGGAGGAGTTCAAGTTTTCTTCTTCTTCTTCATCCTTATTCCTCTTTTGAGAGGAGTGCACCACCCTAGTTATGCACGTAAACCTCTCAGCCACGGCTCTCCTAAAGTTGTCAGTCTTAGGCCACATGTATCACCAGGGAGATTGTCATCTGAGCCACACATATCACCTGGGAGATTGTCATCTGAGCCACACATATCACCTGGGAGATTGTCATCTGAGCCACACATATCACCTGGGAGATTGTCATCTGAGCCACACATATCACCTGGGAGATTGTCATCTGAGCCACACATATCACCTGGGAGATTGTCATCTGAGCCACACATATCACCTGGGAGATTGCCATCTGAGCCACACATATCACCTGGGAGATTGTGCAGTATTGAAATAACCCATCTTGAGCCACATTATCACCTAGGAGGTTGTGCAGTATTGAAATAATCCATCTTGAGCCACATTATCACCTGGGAGATTGTGCAGTATTGAAATAATCCATCTTGAGCCACATTATCACCTGGGAGCAGCTGGCCGAGTGGCTAGAATGCCAGAATCTCCTTCGGGAGACCCAGGTGTGAATCCTCAGTAAGGTGTGGATTTTTTTCTGTTGGGGGTAAAAAGAAAACCCTAGCCTGCACAGTTTGTGACGACTGCACTAGCCAGGCGACCTTAATTCCTCAGGCTCATGACCACCCTACCATACACCGCAAGGTACTATATAGGCAGTAAATGACAGACAAACAGTAAAATATATCTCTAAATACACAAATTGTACACAACTGAAATATACGAGCAAGAAATTTAGTCAACACACACTCATAGCTGTATATAGTGATCTATGCTATCTTTCACAAATTTGGATTGGATTTGGATCTCAAAACATTTTAAATTAATTTTTATGAAACTATACAATGTTTGACACTGTAATTATTGCATTAGAAACTCTAATAATTGCACCGTTTTCAAATGGGGAGGGTAAAACCTCATAGTCATAATTAACACCGAACTTACTAACATGGGCCCTTTACTCAGATCTGACAAGTATCAATGTTTGCTACTCGTTCTCCTTTCCTGTTTTGTTAGGATAATGATTAATGTTCTGAAAGATGCACTGACATGTGCCTCATACACCACAGTGCTTGATGTATCAGTTATGTTATTTATTCACCATTTGTGAGCAAAGTTTTCACATCAATTTCCAAAGAAACTATTGAGCACTGTCTGTTAGTAGTAGTGATACATGACCAAGCCATTTCATTTCTGACTTTTAGTGACACTAACATTGCCATGTTTACTAGCTCTAAATATAATAATAATATCTTACGCCTCTAGAGTCTGATGACCCAACTTGTGAGTTGGAAATCATTCCAGAGTATCCCCCGTAGTTGACACGGATACAGTCTGGCAGCCAAGAGGTGCGACGCACAACCTTTCGATACTCTTTCTGAACCTGTCATGGATAATCAAACTGAAATAAAATCTGTCATAACAACACGTAATGAAAGGGGAAATATTGGAGGGATGCCTAACAAAATAGAATAACACAACAGCAAACAGGAGATGAGTCCTTCTAAGAACTTCTCCTTTCCAGGACTAACATCGGAAAAAAAACACCAAACAAACAAAGAAACATCTGAACGAAAGCAGGTATGCATGCCCGAATGGATAAGAACGCATGTTCTTAAACATCCAGTGTGCTGATGCCGAGGTTAGCGATTCAGTCCCTACACCGGACAGCTGGACTAAAATGTTGACTTGTCGTCCTTGACTTTCGGACATTAATTACATGTACCTCTGAAGTTAGAGTGGGTTTGCCTGATGGCAAGGGACACTGTTAACGGGGAAAGCTAACCTACACACAAAATTCAGTCCATCACTACTATATATGTATGGTATACGCTTGTGTTCAAAGCGAGCGAGCGCCAAAAAAAAATCTGAAGGAAAGAAATAAGAAAACAGTAACAAATCTAAACAAGAGGATGTAAAGGGAGGCACAAATACTGGAGAAATGCAGCAAGAAAAGCTATAATAATATTTGCATGTGAGACTGAAAGAGAAAACAAAACTAACAAACGGTTGGAAATGATAGAAGAACTATTCAAATGTTAGGAAATATGAGGAAGAACATTTATAGCTGATATAAATAAAGCAGTCTGCTTTCTGGTAGCACCGAATGTTGGGCGGTGCTAAGCAAACCCGACACCCCCTATTGTGCCAATGACTTTGGGTGGAGGAACTCACGTGGGAGGGTTCGAGCCTTCTCCTAGTGTGAGGAAATGCAACCTAAAGACTAAATGTAATGGCAGGGTAGATCAGGCCCTAAGCTTTGGTCAGCAACTGGTCTAGGATGAAAGCTTGAACAGGCGGACAGTTATAACATTGTTTTGCTGATCCGGCAGCTTCTGCAACTTGTCTTATTCCAGACGTACTGGTGTTACATTTCCTCTGGAGTAAACTAGGCAGGTCAAGGGTGAGATCATGCTGCATGGGCAACACATGGTCTCTAAATTCAGCCTAGGCTTTGAGCTATGGAGAGGTATACCTCCATTTTACAAACTATATTCTATCAAGATGGCAAAGTGCCAGTCAAATAAGCAGTAACAAGATTATTTTAAATAACAAAAATTTATGTTGAATAAAGCTGACAAAATGAATTCCAAGGGTAACTCATTCAAGTGTCTACATAAATTCTAAAATGAGATGTTTCTTTCTGTGTGAATAATCAATTGTGTATGAAATATCAGTAACAGAAATATAGAATAAACACAAAAAAACCAGATTAAGCAAGCTTCTACCTAAGGTCACTTGTGTGACCTCAAGAGCTTATAACAAGGTGCTGATATTCGCACTACTCTGTTGTTAGAATAGTATCATAATATAACATGCCTCTTGTATCTATATGCTGTAAAATATATTGTACATATAGAAGTGGATCCTGAATGTTGCCACATGATCCATAAACTCACATATGATTCATCTCTGTCTCTAATTCACTTCTCCGTGAGTTGTGAGATCTCCCTCTATTTCTGTTGCCCTGAGTGATCCAGAGAAAGGCATTCTCTAGTTATATCATCAACAGGTTCTCTCACTGTGGGTCTTATCCAGAGAAAGGCATTCTCTAGTTATATCATCAACAGGTTTTCTCAATGTGGGTCTTATCCAGAGAAAGGCATTCTCTAGTTATATCATCAACAGGTTTTCTCAATGTGGGTCTTATCCAGAGAAAGGCATTCTCTAGTTATATCATCAACAGGCTTTCTCACTGTGGGTCTTATCCAGAGAAAGGCATTCTCTAGTTATATCATCAACAGGTTTTCTCAATGTGGGTCTTATCCAGAGAAAGGCATTCTCTAGTTATATCATCAACAGGCTTTCTCACTGTGGGTCTCATCCAGAGAAAGGCATTCTCAAGTTATACCATCACCAGGTTTTCTCACTGTGGGTCTTATCCAGCGACAGTATCTTTTCCTCACCCCTTGATTAGCTAGAATCTGTCGAGTTCTCCCCTAAGTTCTGCAGAAGGGATTCTGTTGTGTCATTTCAGTTCTTCTATTCTGGGCAGGCACCAGTTAATGAATGTTAGTTTATTCATAATTGTTTTAATCTGTCGCCATGCTTATGATTCATACAGTAGTACTAATTTGACATTAGAGTTCCGGTCCAACAATGGAGGTTAGGCGTTGAGCTGTTAAGGCCTGTGGAGTGTTTATGCTTGTGGCTGCAGTTTGCTTACATAATTTCCTAGTGTTGGACTGGTATTGCATGGTTCCATCACCCTGCTACTGAGTTGAATGTGCGGAGAGACATTGTGAGCTGTGAATTTTATGTGGAGTGCTTTTACATCTGTCCACGGTTGTTAGTGACGGGAACTACATTGACTTTTGTGTTGGTATTCTGGCAGCAGCATTATGCATAGTATATCTGTACGGGCTGTTGGTTTGTTGAGACTCCTGTCTATTCCACTTTCCACATAGGGCAGTGAGGAGCATTTTGTGAGATATTCGCTGGCACAGGAATGGCGCATGATGGAGCAACCCTTTGCCATGAAGTTGGAACTGCGACTGACTAACTATTCACATTTTGTTGACACTCACAAATGTCCTAGTGCTATGGCAGCACCTCTTGCCTTGTGTATTCTTATTTCAATGTCTTTATCTGTTCTTCCTACAATCTACATTGCTACCTAAATGTGTGTATGACTGCTCCTCTTGCCTTGTGTATTCTTATTTCAATGTCTTTATCTGTTCTTCCTACTGCACCTCTTGCCTTGTGTATTCTTATTTCAATGTCTTTATCTGTTCTTCCTACAATCTACATTGCTACCTAAATGTGTGTATGACTGCACCTCTTGCCTTGTGTATTCTTATTTCAATGTCTTTATCTGTTCTTCCTACAATCTACATTGCTACCTAAATGTGTGTATGACTGCACCTCTTGCCTTGTGTATTCTTATTTCAATGTCTTTATCTGTTCTTCCTACAATCTACATTGCTACCTAAATGTGTGTATGACTGCACCTCTTGCCTTGTGTATTCTTATTTCAATGTCTTTATCTGTTCTTCCTACAATCTACATTGCTACCTAAATGTGTGTATGACTGCTCCTCTTGCCTTGTGTATTCTTATTTCAATGTCTTTATCTGTTCTTCCTACAATCTACATTGCTACCTAAATGTGTGTATGACTGCACCTCTTGCCTTGTGTATTCTTATTTCAATGTCTTTATCTGTTCTTCCTACAATCTACATTGCTACCTAAATGTGTGTATGACTGCACCTCTTGCCTTGTGTATTCTTATTTCAATGTCTTTATCTGTTCTTCCTACAATCTACATTGCTACCTAAATGTGTGTATGACTGCACCTCTTGCCTTGTGTATTCTTATTTCAATGTCTTTATCTGTTTTTCCTACAATCTACATTGCTACCTAAATGTGTGTATGACTGCACCTCTTGCCTTGTGTATTCTTATTTCAATGTCTTTATCTGTTCTTCCTACAATCTACATTGCTACCTAAATGTGTGTATGACTGCACCTCTTGCCTTGTGTATTCTTATTTCAATGTCTTTATCTGTTCTTCCTACAATCTACATTGCTACCTAAATGTGTGTATGACTGCACCTCTTGCCTTGTGTATTCTTATTTCAATGTCTTTATCTGTTCTTCCTACAATCTACATTGCTACCTAAATGTGTGTATGACTGCACCTCTTGCCTTGTGTATTCTTATTTCAATGTCTTTATCTGTTCTTCCTACAATCTACATTGCTACCTAAATGTGTGTATGACTGCACCTCTTGCCTTGTGTATTCTTATTTCAATGTCTTTATCTGTTCTTCCTACAATCTACATTGCTACCTAAATGTGTGTATGACTGCACCTCTTGCCTTGTGTATTCTTATTTCAATGTCTTTATCTGTTCTTCCTACAATCTACATTGCTACCTAAATGTGTGTATGACTGCACCTCTTGAAATAGGATTCACCAAGGAAGATTTGGTTGTCATTTACTTGAAATATTCTCATTATCTTTTTCTTTCTCTTATACATTTTTAGAGCTAACTGCTGTGCTTAGTTTATCCTTTATCTGATTTCATGTTTCAGTCAGGAGGACGATGTCACTGGGGAATTCTGGATCATCAAGCTGCTCTGTCCAGTGAATTCCACTGAATTCTGTCCACTGAATTCCGCTGCTTGTGTGCCCCATCAAGTAAATAAATTCCATATCATTCCTGTCAAAGGTCTTTTCATAGTCCACAAATCCAATATAAATTGGTAAATTCATTTCAATGCTTTGCTCTATTATTATGCATAATGTGGCTGTCTGGTCAGTGAAGGCTTTGTTTGGTCAGAATTCTGCCTATTCATTCCCTAGCTGTTTCTCAATGGCATCTCTTCATCTCTCCCAGGAATGACAATAACATTATTCTTCTATAATTTTTATATCTCTGCAGGTCTCCGTGGTAGCTTCACCACATGTCCTTCTATCATCTACTATGTCTTCAGTTTCCCAGACTGTAAAATAATGTATGTAGTAATTCATATAATGACTTTAATAGCTTCTGTTGGGATACCATCTGGACCAGCAGCTTTCCCATCCTTTAGGAGTCTGGCAGCTTTTATAATTTCTTCTTTACATGGTTTCTCACAGACGGTATCTATTTCCACTTCAGCAAGCTAAATATCAGGTGGATTTTCCTGGGTTTTGACTTTAGTAAATCTGGTTTTGCTGTTGTTTAAATTTGTTATTTATGTATTCTTTCTTTGATTATTTTAAGGGTTTCATGTGTTATTATGCTTTACATTTTCATTTCATTTAATTCAAGGATTTCTATACACAATTTGTTCCAAATGCCTGTTAACCTGCTGCCGCCAGTCTTCCATACTCACCTCGTCCAATAACTGTTGCAGGAAAGGAAACTTATTGGAGAATGTGATCACATACCCTTCCATAGTCTCTTAATTTCTGATATATCCTACACTGTATCGATTTTCATGATATTTTATCTCATCAGATGATAATCTGAATCTACACCTACACCTCTAAAAATTGTTACGTCATGTAGAGATCTACATTTCTTGTTAATACAGATATGATTAATTTGATTTTCAGTTTTGTGGTATGTAATATCCACATTGCTTTAAGTATTATTTTATGTGGAAAAACACATATGTCTATGAGATATTGTTTCGCTGCACAAAAAGTGGTGATTAATTCTCCATTTTCGTTCATTGCCACAAGTTCATGTTTCCTCATGATCAGCAGTGCTATTCACAAAATAACTCAAATTGTACCAAACAATGGTTAATGAAATGCACTTACAGGCTCAAAAAGCAAGCAAGAATGATGCATTTGCTAGGTAACTACTCACTTTCTCATTCTTCAGGCAATGGAAGACGAAAATGAACAATCCCTGTAGACTGTTAAGCACTGTGAAGAAGTAAGCTATGACCACTGACTCTTCATTTAAGTAGAGGACTCCGAGAAGCCAAGTTAGACCAAGCAGAACCACAAGCACAACGGCTCCTTTCACCCAGGACCTGTGAAATAATGGGGCAAATATGATATTTCTGCTCAAAATTGCATGTTTATGTACACAATAAAGAAAGCAAAAAGCCTCGACCTTAAATTGTACAATATTATAAACATTGCTTTTTTTAAACTGTAGCAGAATGTTTACATAGCAATAAGAAAAAGAAGCAGATTGATCAACATTAAAACATCTTACAGCGACTTAGGCTTACATTAACCAGAGCAACACAGCTGGCACTAAGACATAAACTGCAGCTCCTCACAATGCCACGCTCAAGGTCTGAACCAGCAATGCGTACAAGACAGTTGTACTGGTTCAAGAGTAGATAGATTAGACTGTTTTAATGACACAATATACATGCCTCGACCCACGTGCTACTGGGCCCATAAAGAAAGCAAAGAATAGTATCACTCTAATCTTCCATGTATGTTATAACAGGCAACCAAGTAGGGTTGGTCTGAGATTAGTTATCTCATAACATATAAAACTTGAGCTGCTAAATCCAACCAATGAGAAATAAGTCTACAATTACAATGGTCATGACATGAATTGGTTGCAGGCCTATGCTCCACTGGGAGGTAGACGGCAGAAGAATGATAAATATACACCTTTTCTTTTCCATCTACTGTTTTATATCTGAATGAATGAAAACATCACACTTGTGGCGCTGATATAACATAGCAAACACTTGCCTAAGACAATACTACATATAAAAGACAACACCAAAAGAAGGTTATTAAGTCCAGTTAGTCCATGAATGTGTCAACAGGCACATTAAGGATATGATGTTAGGCTCATGTTTTTGGTGACTAAATACCACATGTGGGGTAACATGGTCAGTATTCTCCAGCCAACTGGAGTTTCCCAGAGACATCTCTGGTATCCATGTGAAGATGTTGAGTTGACCCCTTTACCGCTGTATTGGTGACGTCCGCCTCAGACTCAAGCAGAACAGGTTCATCTGATGGTGTTGACTGTTTGGATTTTTACAAAAAAATAAGAAAAAAGGCTGGTATACTTCCCAACTTCCCCACTGATCCTAGATTAGTGAATTAGTCATCTAGCCTTTATCAGATAAGAGTGAACAACTGGGTGGACCCATGTACATGTTAACAATCCCTCGGCAGTTGGAAATAGAACAGAGCAGGCTGAACAGACCGCCGTCCACAATACTTGCAGTGTATGAGAGGGGGGTTTGAGCCTGGGGAATTAAGGCAGCCTGACCAGTAAAGTCGCCACTCACTATGTGGATTAATGTTTTTCTTTTCACCCGGACAGAGAAAAAGCCATCACCTTAACGAGAATTCAAACCCGTGTCTCCAGAAGGGGAGGACAGCATTCTAGCCACTTGGCCGGAACCTCATCAGAATAGACCTCTATGCAGGCAGCATTTCTAAATGAGAAAAGTGACCCACAAACATTGTACAACATGTGTGCTTCTTCTAAATTTACAACTGGATCCGGACCACTGCTAGAGTTCGCACAATGTGTTGAGATGAACCTTGTGTGATCTATGCGGGGAGACTGGAGCACTTATAGAGATATCAGTGTGCAATGAAAGTGGTTCTCTACAAACCCAACACAACCCAACTGTGTTGGTAGATGAACACTTGGCTCCCAAAATGTGTGCAACAAATGTGAAATGCTCTACGTGGCCTGATCTGTAAAGACTGGCCACAGTTCTGTTGTTCTACATATGCCTTCTACACGTCAGTACATTTCAACCCAATATGAATGTTCTTGTACTAGAAGACATTATTACCTGCAGACACAAGGACTGCAAGGACATGAACACACCATCAACTTTCTGAGATCTTCAGATGTGTTTGTTCAGTGATATAAAACAGTCAGTTTGTAGAACATATCAAAAATACACATTTATGGAACTGTGATGGCACAGAGGTTGGCATGCCTGCCTGCCAGCATGTCTTGGCACAATGGTTGGCATGTCTGCCTGCCAGCATGTGATGGCACAATGGTTGGCATGTTTGCCTGCCAGCATGTGGTGGCACAGAGGTTGGTATGTCTGCCTGCCAGCATGTAGTGGCACAGTGGTTGGCATGCCTGCCTGCCAGCATGTCTTGGCACAATGGTTGGCATGTTTGCCTGCCAGCATGTGGTGGCACAGAGGTTGGTATGTCTGCCTGCCAGCATGTGGTGGCACAGTGGTTGGCATGCCTGCCTGCCAGCATGTCTTGGCACAATGGTTGGCATGTCTGCCTGCCAGCATGTGATGGCACAATGGTTGGCATGTTTGCCTGCCAGCATGTGGTGGCACAGAGGTTGGCATGTTTGCCTGCAAGCATGTGTTGGCACAATGGTTGGCATGCCTGCCTGCCAGCATGTGGTCATGTGTTCGGATCACCTTAGAGTTGGGGATTTTGTCCAGTGACCTGGGCTCCCAGGTAGACCCAGCCTACAAGAGGTACCAGGAATTGCTCTGGGAAGTAAAGACCGGCCACTGAGTGTCCATCCATGTAACAATGTGGGGCTGGAACCAATGAGCACTTATGCTAGATATGTTTTACAATATGAAATTAAACATTATACACAACCTTGGCAACATCATGGCAAACAGATAAAAGTATTTCTCCATCACTGAGATCTAATATATCAAACACAATGAAATAACACTGTAACCAAGGCTACTGGAGACTGGAACAAAGCAGATAAAACATCATGCCCATCACTACACAGACAAGACGGACTAAGCAACCAAAGACACATGTGAGTGCCACCATGAATGTAATATTCTCTGCTGTTTCTTTGAAAGACAATGCTATATTGCTGCTCAGATTCAGTTGTACCCATTATTACAGGCTATCAAGCTACATGTTCAGATTCATTACTGAAGTTGCTTTGTGTCTGTGACTACTGACTCATGAGTGCCTTAAGGGGTGAAACTGTGTGGGAAGTGTTGGCATTGTGTGGCCAAGTGAGCTAATGTGATGTGTGCGCTGGTGTAGATGAGTGTTTTAGGGTGACTTGCATACATTGATTATGATTTTAGACTTATGACCATACTACTGGAATCTGGATGCCATTACATATGTTAACAGGTCTTTGTATCATCGTTGTCATTACCATCATGTGCATGACAATACACATGCGTGCTTTGGGTCCATCCGTCCATCATGTGCCATGCCGGTAAGCGTGGGCGGTCATGATTTGCCATTTCACTTGATCACCAGAGTTATAGATCAGTTCAGTGTTCTTGTCTCGACCATGCCACTTGGTCAAGCTATCCAGGTATTTACTTCTCTGTCTTCCCCTTGTTCTCTTCCTCTCGATGTTGCCAGTTGTCACCAAGTTCTCTAATTTATTTCTTCTCATAACATGTCCAAAAATGTTGACAGTCTACGTCTAATTTCTCTAATCAGTTTACGATTTTCATTTGTTTCTTGTAGGACTTGGTCGTCGGTTTTTCTATCTGTCCATGGTATTCTTTGCATTCTTCTCAGAAACCACATTTCCACAGCCATCAGATGTTTTTCAGCTTGACTGCTCATTGTCTACGCTTCACATCCATACAAAAGTACAGGCTCTATATAGCACCTCAACTCTTTTTCTCGTTGCAATTAGTATCTTATAATTGGTCAGTATGTTTTTCATCTTGCAAAAAACTACCTTCGCCATGGCAATTCTTGTTCTAATCTCATCAAGGCATCTCCCATCAGATGTTATGACTGTTCTGAGATAATTGTACCAATTCACTTGTTTAATTATCTCGGAACAGTCATAACATCACATAGGAAATGCGTTGATGAGATTAGAACAAGAATCAACCATGGCAAAGGTAGCCTTTTGCAAGATGAAAAACATACTGACCAACAAAAAGATCTCACTGTCTCACATGATCACCAGTCTTGTATCCGGTCTGTGTGCTTGTCCTGATTATGCCTTTTAGCCAAGCTATTTAGGTATATATCTCTATTTCCTTCCTCTTGTTCTTTCCCCATCAAGTTTGCCAGTTGTCGCCAAGTTTTCCAGTTTATGTCTCGTCAAAACGTGCCCAAATAATTTTGACTGTCTACATCTAATTTCTCAAATCAATTTACAGTTTTCATTTGTTTCTTGTAGGACATTCTAATTCATTTGTTTCTGTTCATTCATGGTATTCTCTGTATGGTACCCACCTGCATATTGGCATTTAAGATATTGATGTTATACAGAAAATGTGCGTGAAGCATCTCATCACAATGTCTGGAACTTTGTGACATGGGTAGTCAGCTAACAGCCTGTTTGTGGAATCATCTCCAGTTCTCCAGTAGTAACCAGCTTCCTCTCTTCATCTGACTTGGGGAAGGAAATGGTGGCAAGAAACATACGGATCACCACAATTAATAAAGTTCTAATTTTGTATGTGAACCATGGCCACTTCTGGTTCAATATGGTGGATAGGCAGGTGATCCATTAAGGCCCTGGCATGTTTTTGCTTCTGGCTGCGGTTGATTTATGCATTTTCTTCATGTTGGACTTGTAGTACACGGTTTCATCACCAAGATATTGAGCTTAGTGCTTGATGTGACACTGTGAGCTGTGGATTTCATGTGGAATGATTTTCCATCTGTCTGCAGTGGTTTGGGTTGTGAACTGCATGTTGAGAAAAATGAAAAGTGGCTAAACTAATTGGTTTGCCTTATGCAGCAATGAGTGTGCAATTGTTGGTTTTTCTAGTGACTGCTGCTTCCATCGATGATGAACAGAATTCTAGTGGCAGACTGTTGTGTTGGCATTCTGGCAGCTGCCTTATGCATGCAAATGTGTGCTGCTGGTTTTATCAGGACTGCTGCTGTCAGTTCCACTTTTCACATGGGACAGTCAGGAACTTTTGTTGTGACATTTGCTGATATAGGAACAGACTTTAAGTGGTGACTCTCAACTGCGACTAATGACTAGTGTAAAGTTGACCTTGCCACTATGGACACTTAAGATGTTGGTTTGACTGTATATGGCAAAATCTCATAATGTAAACAAAATTACCAAAGAACAATCATTGCATAAATGTCAGTGTTTGAAAGAAACATTGTACTTCTGTGAGAGAGAAGTATATATACAGAGAGAGAGGATAGAAAGAGAGAGAGAGATAAAAAGATAGAGGAGAGAGATAGATAGAGGAGATGGAAAGGAGCTACAGATACAGAGAGGAGACAGATAGACGGACAGACAGAGAGATAGGTAGAAACTGCAAGTGCATTTGGTCTAGATCATGCTAGTGAGAGCAAATGTTTGTATTGTTAATATAAAATAAGGATCACTCGGTGAGTCTTATCTGGCCTCCTGTTACTGTAACTGTTACTGTTAACTGCTATTGTAGTGTTCAGTAAGTAACTGCACTTCACACGATGGCCAAAGACTGACAATTTGGTTGACAGTATTTAAGAAAAGAAAGAAATAGGTTTACATGGACCAAACCTCTCTGAATCTGTTAACTTAATCGGTTTATTCAGTCTCATTAACGTATTTTCTGCTACATTTATGCCAAAATATAGAAAGTGCCAACTGGCATCCACCTGTGATACAGTTACTAAAATCAAATAATGATGAGGTGTAGACTATTTTGTTTCATTCAGGAGAATGTTTGGTCATTGTCTTTGTACTGATGATGCGTATAAATATCAAGGGGAGACCATGATTACTATGATTAAATACACAGTGACCAAAATACAAAAATACAAAAAGGAAACAGAAAATCACAGTAAAATGCAAATAAACAAAATGTGATTCCTGTGTGTGAGCTTTCTGTGCCATTTTGTGTTTCACTTACTTTTCATTTTCTATACAGCACATACTATCACAGAGAAAAAAAAAAACGCACATACTCTAGAGCACACTCAATGATACTCTTATAACCATAACACTAGATGTAAAATATGTAAACATAACACAAGATGATTACTGCAAATGTTCAAATTAAAGAAGTCAAAAACTACAAAACAGTGCTTAAAAACAGCAGCAAATAAAATGAGAAATAGTGCACAGACACTGCATGAAGCTAACAAGTGGTTCTTACGGCAAGTCTGGAAAGCGCAATTTCGGAGATGCAAAAGTCTTCATGTTACTGAGATTCTCCATTACGCTGCATTGGTGCAAGCATCATGAGACATTAATACAATTGTGCACAAACACATGATCATTGCGTCATTATGGGAACAGATATATCATTTCAGATGCATACAATCTGTAAAAACATGACTCTGTCAATTTCAAGCAATCAGCTTAAGAAAAATTACGAAATGTTTAATTAACCGTTGTAATGATGAGACACAGACATTACAAATCTCAGGTAATCGTTTAGGCTACATAAGTATCTGTTATGTTAAATAGCAGGATGAAAAATGAAGTTGGGCTATTACATTATTTGGGAACAATGGATTAGAAGAAAAAACTAATTGTACCTAACGTGCAGCTAAAATGAGAGTCAAAGGGAAAGAAAATGAAAAAGGAAAGTGATAGAAAAGTGGGAATGAGTGAGAGAGTCTAAGGTTATTCAATACTGTAACATTTTGGCACTGAATGAAATTATCAGACACGTACAGTTGGATATCTTTAGGTTACACATTGTTATAACATTCAGAAGTTACACAGTAGTAGTCTTCTTCATATTCTTCTTCATTGGCTTTTAAATTTTACTATAAAACTGGCACTCCTCGACACCATACACCTCTTTCGTTGGGGCTGGGTTAGACTATATCATCATTCTGCTCCTCTCATAGAGGCTAGTTCTTGGTGGAAATCTTCCACTGCTTGTCTGTCATCTCTGCATGTAGACACATTTGTGTCAAGTTTTCACGTGCCGTAATAGGTGGTTCAGAATCAGCAAAAGTCAGTTCTGAGACCAAGGAAGATAACTTGATCTTCTTACATGGTGATAATTTTGGTGTGAAATAACAGGGATGCAGAATCCAACAAATCTGATATCCAAAGTCCAATATTGTGTTAACTGATAAAGTGAAATATTAAGTTATGAATGTGACTACATCTGCAGGTAGGAAGGCTGGTAAGGCAGTGATGTGTATACTGTGTAATAATTCAGCAAATATTTTTCTCAATGAAGTTAACAAAGAAACCTCCTAGATAAACAGTGTGATAACACTTTCTCATATTAATCTTATCTTCTCGACAAACAAATGTTCACATGTGTAAACAAAATCATTTTATCCTACTTAAGTATAAATGATAAGTTTCTAGAAGGAATGAGAAAGAGAAAGGATGAAACTGTCATGCCAGACATATGATGGGTGCCGAAGTGGCACAAAGTTAGCATGATTATTTGTTGGGAGAGTGGTCATTTCAAATTCACATCAAAGCTAGCATGATTGTCTGTTGGGAAAGTGGTGATTTCAAATTCACATCAAGGCTAACATGATTGTCTGTTGGGAAAGTGGTGATTTCAAATTAATTCACATCGAGGCTAGCATGATTGTCTGTTGGGAAAGTGGTAATTTCAAATTCACATCGAGGCTAGCATGATTGTCTGTTGGGAAAGTGGTCATTTCAAATTCACATCGAGGCAGGTTTTTTTAATTGATCTGGGCTCCCAGGCTGATTCAGCCTAAATAGACACTAGGAAATGTCATCACACCATGTATCTCACGTGATATAATCACACATGTATCTCACATGATATCATCACACATGTATCTCACAGCACATGTATCTCACATGATATCATCACACCATGTATCTCACAGGATATCACCACACCATGTATCTCACATATCATCACACATGTATCTCACATGATATCATCACACAATGTATCTCACATGATATAATCACACAAAAATAGCTCACATATCATCACACAAAATATCTCACATGATATCATCACACATGTATCTCATATGATATCATCACACCACATATCTCACATGATATCATCACAACACATAGCTCATATGATATCATCATACCACATAGCTCACATGATATCATCACACCACATAGCTCACATATCACACCATGTATCTCATATGATATCACCACACCATGTATCTCACATGATATCACCATACCACATACCTCACATGATATCATCACACATGTATCTCATATGATATCATCACACCACATATCTCACATGATATCATCACACCACATATCTCACATGATATCATCACAACACATAGCTCATATGATATCATCACACATGTATCTCATATGATATCATCACACCACATATCTCACATGATATCATCACACCACATATCTCACATGATATCATCACAACACATAGCTCATATGATATCATCACACATGTATCTCATATGATATCATCACACCACATATCTCACATGATATCATCACAACACATAGCTCATATGATATCATCACACCACATAGCTCACATGATATCATCACACCACATAGCTCACATATCAGCACACTATGTATCTCACATGATATCATCACACCATGTATCTCATATGATATCACCACACCATGTATCTCACATGATATCACCATACCACATACCTCACATGATATCATCACACATGTATCTCACATGATATCATCACACAATGTATCTCACATATCATAGCACATGTATCTCACATGATATCATATGTATCTCACATGATATGACACCACATAGCTCACAGGATATCATCACGTAATGTATCTCACATGATATATACACACAATGCAGCTCACATTATATCATCACAACATGTATCTCATATTATATCATCACACCATGTAGCTCACATGATATCATCACACAATGTATCTAGAATAGACAGACAACTGACCTGAACTTGGTAGCCTTGGACCTGTCCCTCATGGTGACAGACATGATGGAGTGATGGCACATTGTGTACACAGCAATACTCAGCATGGCAATGTTGATCTGGCAGAAACACACATATCAGTCTAGTTACTTCAAGAAACATCACACAGGGCACACTGAAGATGTTTAGGCACATGCAAGACATACTGAAGATTTCTAGGCACATAAAGTCATAGTTACTACACTATTGGCAAGTATAAAAGCAACTGAAAAGCTGAAGTTTGAAAGTGTGATAAGTTGCCTTGATTTGGTCACAAAATGAGGTTTGGATGCTTACTACAGGAAACATGAGATGGCAAAATGCTGCAGAAAACAAAGAGTATGCAATGAGGGGAAAAAATTGAGCTTAGAAGATCAAGGTTGAGTTGAGTTAAGTTGAGCTAAGAACCAACATCACTGCACTCAGGACATTCCCATTTGCACTCTGCCCCCTCATTCAACAGCCAGCGAAGAGTCACACCACTAATCGTACCCACGGCTATCTGATCTAAAGTTCTCCTGGTCTTCAGTTTTGAGACTCCACCAGAACCCCTGCCAATACCCCGCAATCTCTTCCTTTCCACATATAGGTTCTCAATCTGTTCCTCCGCCTTCTCCACCTGGTCCCACAGGCGCACGACCACCTCTCCCTTGTCCATAGGTAATCGACCACCAAGAGGTGTACTCCCTGCCAACTATCAGCCTGTTTATTCCCCCGCACTCCCGCATGGCCAGGGCAAAAATAAAAATCCATACAATTCTTACAATCTGTGACCTCTGAAGCGAGGTGAGCCATTCCACACGAAACATTTCTTTCTCCATTTTACTAAGCATACTCCTTGAGTCCGTGATGAAGACAATGTGTGTTGCAGTGGTCTCCTCTAACCAACGGAAAGCCGCTGTGACTGCTTCCCACCTCCAATCCACCTCCTGCGTGCCCAATTCTTAACCCTTTGAAAATAAAGATTTTCATTTGTTCGTTCATTCGTTCCATTCTCATGCTGGAGGTCATAGCCTCATATGCCATACTCTCCTTTTTCAAGAATCGTCCATTAGCCTTCACAATGAAACCCCAACCACTCTGCTTTTTCTCACCTTGATGTATATTACTCTGGATCAGTTGTTGCACCTCAAACTCTGTGCAGCCTGCTGCCCATTCTCTGCACTCACGACCCAGTGTGACTATTACATTGTGCCAGTCCATTCTGTCTGCCGCTACTTTAACCCACTCTTTTTCATGATTGATGGTTTCTAGATCACAAACCTGACGTATAGATATTTCCGACTGTGCCATCCAGGACCTGTCTCGTCTTAGTCTATGACCCTTGACCATATCCATGGCTTCATGCAACAGGTGATCCCTGTCTGCGGCAACTCTCAGGTACCATTTGGCCTGAAGGACCCTATGCCTATCCACCATTGTTGGTAGCGCCAGGATATGCCTCATGCATATAATTGGCGTGTCCTTTGTGCACCCCAGACTTGAGTAGAGCTGAAGGGAAATGTTATGAGCAGACAACAACAAAAGTAGCATGACCAGATGATTTCAACACAACTATTCAGACTGACTAACCTGATGATGATAATGGCAAGTTAATGACGGCAACAATAATTCAATCATCAACACAGCTTGTCAATTCAATAGCATTGTTTGTTTTTATCATCTCCTATGATGATGAACAATATGTTTGTCTGTCTGTCTGTCTCTCTCTCTATCTTCCACCCCCAGTCAATTCAATGTTGCATAAAAACAGGTCAAACTAAATATCATTCTTTTCCAAAATGCACACAATCTGAAGTAACTAGAAGAGACTGGCAAGAGTGTGTACATTTTGCATACTATAAGATTACTGTGCTGTTTTATAAAATAAGTAACAGCCCTTGAAAAGTTACACTCCTTAATAGAAGCGCTAAATTGTTCAAGCAAATAAGCATGAAAGTACCTTTAATCATTGAGTTACCAAACAGAAGTGCCATAATACCTAAGCCTACAACATTGTAAGGCTTCTAAATGTTAGTCACCATTGTGTAAGTGTGTGGTCGGACCAGGATTTCATGTGCCTGAACCACAATGCAAACAATAGAAACAGAACTGAATTCAAATCATTTGTACTGCATTATACAGGCTCCTGATGCCTTTAGTTAAGCAAGCACAGCCCAAATATGCAGTACACTTAAGTAGAGGCTGCAAAGATGTCTAGTACAAAACTCCCAACATATCAGGGTTGGTTCCACTAGGAGGCATTATAGAACATAAATCATGTGGCAGGAAAGCAGCAGAAATGATCAGAACAGGAGAAGAAACACTGGAGAGATACAAGAAATCTGAAGTTGTTCATTTACATGACCTCATATGCTTAGAGATGGAAATGAGTATGTGGATAATGTAATTTAACATCTACCTGATTCCCCCAGGACTCTGGGTTGGGGTGTGTTGATTTTTTTGTTGTTTTTTTTGGCTCTCACTTGCTGCCGCTGCCAAAACCGAACAAAGACCACTCCAAGATAAGCGGCTCAAGAATCATTACGATGCAGAATACTGTTGGCAAGCTACTGGAGAAAATTGTAGCACACAGACTTGCTTGGGACTTGGAACAGCTCGGCTGCTTCCCGCCCACACTTGGAGGATACAGACGCAACAAAGAGTCATGGCTGAATGCGGCGGTCTTTGCTCAAGATGTTTACGAAGGATTTCAGGTCAGAGAAGAGACATGTGCGGCCGCCATAGACTTAGAGGACGCATATAACAGAGTATCTTTCGAGCACTTGATGCAAACCCTCCTCAGACTGAAAGTGCACCCTCACCTTGTACGATGGATAGCTGCAGTTCTACACCAAAGGAAGGTGGTGCTAAGATGCGGGAGTTGGTCTTCTGAGCCGATAACGATATGTCCAGGATTGCCGCAGGGTTCACCACTGTCACCAGTACTATTCAACGTGTATACGGTGCCGATCACTGAACAACAGTTGGATGGGAGGGGTAGGACTCTATCATTCGTTGACGACATCCTCGTGTATCGACAGGGTCGAGATAGACAGGCGGTTGCCAACTATATGCAGGGCGAACTAGATCGAATTTCCTCATGGTGTGCTGATGCCGATGCCCTTGTCAACCCTGCAAAGGCAACGGTTACATGGTTCTCACTAAACAACCATATTGTGAAAACAGACCTGCCGGCAGTAAGAATGGATGGGAGCATTCTGAGTAGAACCCAGTCAATGACATATCTTGGCGTGAGGCTTGATCGTAGCCTGTCCTTCAGAGATCATGTCGATTATGTCATAACGAAGGCTCGAAAAGGTTTGGCAGCAATGAGAGTCATGGCGACTGCCAATATCGAGCAAAGACTGCTATTACTTCTGTTCCAAGGACTTGTGCTTTCACGCATCGAGTATGCCCTGGCCATCCTCACTGTCAGCCCTACACAGATTGGAAGACTTGAAAAGGTACAAAACGAAGCCATGCGCATCATTTTGGGCTGCACGAGAGACACCAGCTGTGTAGCAATGAGATACCTCCTTGACTTCCCGACAATGGAACACAGGATCAAGATCTGGAGAGCTCGTGCATACTTAAAAATAAGTGCAGATGAGCAGCACCCTCTGCATGACGCTGTATTCAGAGAAAAGGGTGACAGGCTAAAGAGGGGCAAATCATGGATGGGTCGGGCGGAAGATGTCGTCGGACAGGTCTGCAGTCTTACCAGTATCAACCCCGGCAAGGAATGGGTGCCGGTGCCTCCAGCTTTTAAGTGAACCTTCTCCTACATTATCACACTCGACAGACGGTGCAGAGAGCAGAACCCTGCCGCTGTCAATGCAGAGGTTAACGCGCTCATCTATGATCACTCAGATAGCCCCGAAGTGCTCATCTATACAGATGGATCTGTTGTAAAGCAGCAGAGGAGTGCGTGGGCATTTACAGCCCGTTCAGCGGGCTGAACCGTTCAAGAATCCAGTGGTGCCCACTCTATGACCACGAGCAGCATGACGATGGAGGTGATGGCAGTTACACAGGCTTTCATATGGCTGGAATCACAGCATTATACCAACGTGTGTGTACTAAGTGATTCAATGAGCATGATTCAGAAGGTCGAAGCTGGATCTGTACGTAGACAGTGGACTGAGTCGCTGCGGAAGTCTGTTGTCCGCAAAGTCACCTTCATCTTCGTCCCGGGACATGCGGGAGTCGAGGGAAATGAACGAGCTGATAAATTGGCTGGCTCTGCACCCCCTGTAGATGGCCAGCCCATGGATCGTGCGGATGTTATTAACGCCCTTAAAGATATGGCGAGAACAGAGGATTTTGACGCCAGTGATTCCACATCGCTCTCCAGGATGAAAGACCTGGGAGTAAGAATCGGCACAGCCAGACGCGAGAGGTACATCGGGAAAACAAAGCGCCTCGTCAACCAACACAGAACTGGCACTATTAGCCACCGGACGCTGATGCATATGCTGGGGGGAGGATCTGAGCACCTATGGACATGTCCGGAGTGCAACGAAGATACCCCAACTGATAACTAACTAACTAACTACTTGTGACAGGACAGCCCCAGCAGCATCCGAATGACCCAAGTTAAAAAGGAATTAAAGAGCCCACATTATTTTTCTATCATTCTCTAAAAGCATAAACGTCCACCAGAAAATGATAGAAATGCAATAAACTTGAAAACAAGAGGAAAATACATTTTGACCATGCAAGCCCCATCATTTCTGTAATGCTAGGTCTGAGAAAGCTTTGATGTCCAGATCAAACGTAAAACTCAGACATCACGTAAAACTCAGACATCACGGCACCAGTCGGAGGGCGCTATCAAAGGTTGACAACTCATTGTTTTCAGTACCAGGGGAGAGAAAGACCGAAAAGTGTGAAATCTGGGCTGGAGATGAATTGATACATGGACATGCTACTCAGGGGAAAACCCGTGTGATCCAAAGACGGCAATATAATGCAGGCCTAACACCTTATCTAAAAGTCCAGACTTTGTGGAGCCAGGACAACGTCTGTAATTGCCACCACAAGGGAGAAATTAGAACCAGATGCCTAACACCTCACTGCAATACAGCGGCCAAGTAGGAACACATGGCTGACACCTTTTTTCCAGCAACCCAGGAAGGCGGGTGGTAACAGCAGATTAGAAGGTAATGACGCAACTGCATTGCCGCCAAAGCATGTTTCATTGTTTCAGGCGTGGGGGGCATCGGTCAATTTGATTGACACATGAAACTACCCTTCACAGGAAAGGAGGAGGGGTGAAAAGAATTTGGCACTTAATCCATCTAGGTAAATCGTCCTACATGAAAAATAGGTGGAGCTAACAGGAACTTGGACATATTAATTAACCAACCTGGAAACTAGCCAGGAATTGAATAGAATAAAACTGCATGCATGGCCAGCAATCCTCAGACGCAAATTCACAATAGCATTCTTAGGATACCTACTGGAGAAATATTAACATTTCGTTCTGTTGGACTTCTGTACGAAGTCGTATGACAGGATTTCCTAGCTATAACCCAGGTAAGACCATTACTTTGATTAGTTGTCTGCTAGTCTGAAGGCTTGTGTCGTTTCTTGTTCTGCATATTCTCCCAAACTTTACACTGGTGGATTTTCTTTGTACTTAATGTTCCAGTTCTAGCTTTACAATTTCACTGAGAACTATTTTCTTCTTTCATTCACCACTTGGTTGTCTGATTTGTTGTATGTGATAATTTGGAGAAATCCATTATCCAAGCTACATGAGCGTGTGGCTTATGCATGTACAGGAGATACATTTAGATTCATCCTGTATGATGTTAAACATTGGGGAGACTGACTACTTAGGAGAAATTCCTGAGAGCTACCAGTCTCTTGATAGCGTCCAATTAACTTTGATTATTTGGACCAACACTTTGAGTGCCTACCAAGATTATGGTGAAACCACTTGGTTTGAGGAATGGCACCAGTTCACCTGGTCTGCATGATGTCTGCATGAGGACAGACATGACTTAGGACATTCAATATCCCAGACAGATTCAGGGAAGGCATTTAATGTTCGACAGGACTGTGCGACCAGCCCTTCCGACAAGACAGTATGAATGAATCAGAAAGGGAAAGAGTAAGTGAGGTGAACTTATATGGGAAACACTCCATTACACAAATGTATATGAATATGTATGTTTTGAGCTATAGATGTTCTAAATAGTTTTATTAATATATACATATATATTTATTTATTTAGAACTGATATATGTTTATGTAACATGCCATCATATATATATCATCATACCATCATATATTATGACTTGAATGTATGTTTATATGAATGTATAGACATATGTGTTTTGAGATGTGTAGACGTAGATACTACCCATCTCCGTTCGTTTCATTCCAGATCTCTTAGGAGCAATGGACAGTCAACAACCCATATCAGGAAGTGACTTAGCCTTGTGAGGGACCAATTTGGACTCCTTCAATCTGACAGTGAACTGCGTCTCACTGGGGGAAGCATGACCTATGTGACCTCTTAAGTTACGTATACCATAATCATCATCATCATCATATGATCATCAATAGCAATAATAAACACAGTTGTTGTATTTTAAACTCAGTTGTCTGTATAATTCTAAATGTTTATAAATGTTTGTGTAACGTAATCAAGTACACACATTTTGTATCATTTAGTGGGGGTTCGCACATATTGTCCAGAAGTGGGAATCTATGTCCGGGAGGTATCTTGCCTATGCAGTCATAAGTAACCAGATTACGTTGCATGTCTTAACTCCTCCTTTCTCACTTCTGGTGATACCAAGTACAGCCAAAACTATATAGATATATTCTATCTTCAACGAGCCACTTCTTGGCTGTTTTCTTGAGTATCAGGGACAGTGTCTTAATCAGCATAAAAGACATTAGTTCCACGTTTTCTCTCTGGGACCTGGGTGGTAATAAGTCCCTTCTGACAGAATTAGGGGATCTTAAACTGCATCTAGAACTAAACACCAGTAGAAGAAAATGATTTTGGCTGAGTGGTTGCCCCAGTCAGTTGGTGACACTACTTATAGTAGTGATGGACTGAATTTTGCATGTGGATTAGCTTTCCTTATTAACAGTGTCCCTCACCATCAGGTGAACCCACTCCGACTTCAGATGTACTTGTAATTAACGTCCCAAAGTCAAGGATGAAAAGTCAACATTTCAGTCCAGCTGTCCAGTGTAGGGGTTGAACCGCTTACCTCGGCATCAGCGCAACGGATATTTAGGGTGTGTTGATGATGAAATACTAGCAACCCGTGGAGGGAACATGACCAAGCCAGGCCTGACCCCAGCCAGTCCACCTATGCTGTGCTGAACCACTACCTGGCTATGTCCTAACATGCCTCTCTACAGATGTGAAGCTCTAGTACTGGCCTTGCATACCACATTGGTTTCTGAGCTTGGAGAGGGGAAGGAGAGATCTTCAACACAGTGGTGATGATGATGGTACTGGGTGGAGAGAACAGTCTCTACACCAACCTCACTCTGATAGAGTTGAACCCTTTTTCACAGCCACAACAACAATGTCAAAAAATCTGACTTAAAAGTGTTAAAAGTTAAGTCTACCACAGGATTCACAAAAAAGCTAACCGATCCACCATCCAACAAAACAACTACCTGAGCCAGCTACTATAGAACAGGAAAGAAACTGACACCAAAAATTTTGTTACTAACTTGCAGCGAAGGACTAAAAGTTCAAAGCTGATGATAAATGGTTACAGAGATATTAAAGTAGTGAAGTGTAGGAACCCTTCCATGGATCTGTGACGTAACATGGCCATCACATCTGGTAGGCCTGAATGCATGGTAAAATGGGTGGTCTTTCCCTCACTTAGTGAGATGATAAACACGGGTGTCAAACCCTCATCCGACTGCGATCATGGCATTATCAGCCTAGCTCCCTATCAACTACGTCAACATGCCCGCTGAAATAGCTAACGCTGAGCACTTAGTTACAACACAAGATGATGGGGCACATAAACAGAGTGACAGAAAGAGATGGACACACACACACACACACCAGCAAAAGCTAAACAGGTGCGGCAATTACTGCATCACTTGTGTGCACTTCAGGATTCTGTTCATGTTTGCATTGACTCAGAGACAGAACTTCAAAATTATAGTGATGACTGCAAATATAAACATGTATATATATATACATATACAAACAAACCTACCAACATGACTGCAAGTGCAGGGCCAACAAAACTCCATATGAAATAGTTCTCTGTTGTCAGCCAGCAACTGTGGACGTGAACATGATTTGTTGGTGACATTCTATTACAACAGGCATGCATGAACATAACAGCATGGTAATGAACAATGAACGGTTGTGCAAATGTATGAATAAGTAAACAACTGTTTAAATGCCTTGATATTGATCACATCATCCCTCAAGTGTCATTTTCTGTATACAAATATGGGGTTAGTACCATAAGCTGGATACACCTCAAGAAGTATGAACAAGGGTCCTTTACTTACTCCATTAGAGACAACAACTTTGGGTCTTTCCTAGCCTGTTGTTCTAATAACAAATATTAAATAACTATGGGTTTTTCCTGGACTGCTGTTTTAATAATAATTACAAAATACATCATTTTCGGTTCACGAGTGCATTTTTCTCAGAGACTCCTGGGGGTCGTCGCTGGAGCTACAGAGTTTGTGCTTTGTGTGATGCTTTCGGCAGGCCGTCCTGCAGAGAGAGACTAAACCATATGGTATAAAACCCAGTGCAGTGAAGTCGATCCTGTCGACTTTTAAAACTGGTTAAAATGGCTCCCGGGAGAAAAAGCTTGGGTCGACCAACACGAAGGTGAGCACAGGACATTAAAACCAGCCTGGGTATGAACATGCGTGAGGCAAGGAGCAGGGCACACAGCTTTCTGGCAAGCTGTGATGAAAGCAGTGTTCTAATATGGACCTGCCACATGATGATGATGATACTTCTGTTGCTGAAGATTATTTTGAAGTGCATGATGTATGTTGTCTGTTTGAAGATGATATCAATATATAATCAAACACATCCCATTCTGATATATTTTCTCTCATTCTCTACATGTTATCACATTTGTCATGACAAATGTACAAGGCAATCTTTTCTGTAGCATTATTTACACACAACGTGCCAGTTTATGACAGCACATGACACTTTAGAACACTAAATCAGATGCTGCCTATCCAATGTCACATTGGCAACATCTTTTTACTGGTATTGGCTGGCACTCTGGTAAGTCACAGTTAGTTCCTTTACAGGACGTCACAATAAGTTTTGGCTGTTTGATTTCTTGGCAAGTTTACGTTTAGTACTTTGACATTGCTTTCTGAACGACCGGCAACCATACCATTTTATAAAAACCAATGCAAAGTGGTCTGCTGCCAAATCGCCTGCAGTTGAGTTTTGAACAAATTATGTGGGATTACGAATTGCATCTATAACCCCTTTGCTATATAGCCTGCACAGACATAGTAAGACACAGACATAGATGTGATTATTAAAGAACACACCATGAACTCTTTATGTCTCAACCAGTATATATATATATATATATATATATATATATATATATATATATATATATATATATATATATATATATATATATCTCACTCACTCAATCTCTCTCTCTCACGCACACATGCACACCCCCCCCCCCCCCCCCCAATTCTATTCCAGATATTAGTTAATGCAACCTATTCTGTCTTTTGTCTATTGTGACCTCAACTTATTCTTTGTTAGTTGTTACATTTAATCTTGCCCAGATTATTCTTGCTTTAACTCCTTCTAAACCTATAAGTTATTGTTTTGAAGTAGCAGCTGCTGCCTGGGACAGAGAGGGTTAAAGGAGCAATGGATTTCAATCCATCATCATCACAAGTGTCATAGCTGCCTTGCAGGAAGAAGAAGAAGAAGAAGTGAACTTTGACACTTGACCAGTGAGGCAGCCAATGATTACCCTGTTATATCAAACAACACAGAACAGAGACAGCACATTCAAAGACTGATCGGCTTACTGTCTGTCTGTGCCATATCCCTCATGAAACACTCCAGCAGAGACAGCAATCACCACTGCAGGAACCCCTGGAATAAAAAAAAACAACAACAGAAATACACTAACACCACATGACTCATACTCTGTCCTCTAACCAGTTATATCATGAAATAAGGATTTTTACAGTAAAGGAGGACGATTTTGTCAACAGTAATATGTCACATGGGAACTTACGTGCAGCGGCTAGCATGCTTTGCTTGTCAGTCCAGTGGTCATGTGTTCAAATCCTCACCGAGGTGAAGAATTTTAGAAACTGACCTGGGCTCCATGGGGAACACCAGGAAATGTTCAGGGAACTAAGGGTGGCTGTCATGATAATTACACCGACACACAACAAGTACCGAATGGTGTGTACAAGTGTGGTGCTAGCAACCATGGAGTACTTACTGGTGTGTACAAGTGTGGGGCTAGCACCCATGGAGTACTGACTGGTGTGTACAAGTGTGGGGCTAGCAACCATGGAGTACTGACTGGTGTGTACAAGTGTGGGGCTAGCAACCATAGAGTACTGACTGGTGTGTACAAGTGTGGGGCTAGCACCCATGGAGTACTAACTGGTGTGTACAAGTGTGGGGCTAGCACCCATGGAGTACTGACTGGTGTGTACAAGTGTGGGGCTAGCAACCATGGAGTACTGACTGGTGTGTACAAGTGTGGGGCTAGCAACCATGGAGTACTGACTGGTGTGTACAAGTGTGGGGCTAGCACCCATGGAGTACTGACTGGTGTGTACAAGTGTGGGGCTAGCACCCATGGAGTACTGACTGGTGTGTACAAGTGTGGGGCTAGCAACCATGGAGTACTGACTGGTGTGTACAAGTGTGGGGCTAGCACCCATGGAGTACTGACTGGTGTGTACAAGTGTGGGGCTAGCAACCATGGAGTACTGACTGGTGTGTACAAGTGTGGGATTAGCAACCATGGAGTACTGACTGGTGTGTACAAGTGTGGGGCTAGTGCCCATAGAGTACTGACTGGTGTGTACAAGTGTGGGATTAGCAACCATGGAGTACTGACTGGTGTGTACAAGTGTGGGGCTAGTGCCCATAGAGTACTGACTGGTGTGTACAAGTGTGGGATTAGCAACCATGGAGTACTGACTGGTGTGTACAAGTGTGGGGCTAGTGCCCATGGAGTACTGACTGGTGTGTACAAGTGTGGGGCTAGTGCCCATAGAGTACTGACTGGTGTGTACAAGTGTGGGGCTAGCACCCATGGAGTACTGACTGGTGTGTACAAGTGTGGGGCTAGCAACCATGGAGTACTGACTGGTGTGTACAAGTGTGGGATTAGCAACCATGGAGTACTGACTGGTGTGTACAAGTGTGGGGCTAGTGCCCATAGAGTACTGACTGGTGTGTACAAGTGTGGGATTAGCAACCATGGAGTACTGACTGGTGTGTACAAGTGTGGGGCTAGTGCCCATAGAGTACTGACTGGTGTGTACAAGTGTGGGGCTAGTAACCATGGAAAATGATCCTTTACTTTTTCACTTTCAATATATTACAGAGTGGAAGTAACAAGTAAAGAACTCTATAAATGCTGTTTGAAGCAAATATATAATATTTGTGTATAAACATGTTATTGATATTGAAGATCTGGAGGCAAATGAAGGTCAAAATAAGATTAATTTGCCAGATAACAACTTTAGCACTTGCATAATCATTATTTATGTCAAATCATCTTTTCTTCCATTCTGATGTTTCAAACTTTGAATGAAATACAACATGGAAAGATATCAGCACACAAACTGAAGCATTCTTCTGGAGAATGGGAGCTGTGGATAGCCATGATCACCTATGCCAGTTGGCAGGACATTTGATGATGATGAGACATAATCAATTACAGCATATCACTTATTGTGTATCTTGTCATTCTGTTGTTGACATGGCTTGCACATTTTCTTTCAATTATTCACTCCATGGAATGAAATGGGCCTAACAAGCTGGCAGTATATTTTAAACTGTTCACAGAATTAATAAGAGAATACATTCTTCTGGATGAATATAGTTGATGACTTAGACCCATTACAGGACCGACAAAACACAACCATACTTTCATAAATTTGTTATCATAAACACATGTGAAATGGGAACCAAATTAGAAGAAATTATCAAAGAAATTAAGACATATAATGGGAATATCAACATGAGAATGAAATAAATAATGCAGCAGCTTCATACACCAAAGCCATATATTCAAATTTATCAAGAAATGAAATACAAGACACAAATTTTTTGTAGTGTACATCCAACAGGATTATGACAGTTCAACTGGAAGATAAGTCAGAGACAACAACTCATGTGCAGGTATATGTTCCCTGCACTGTTCATACCTATACAGCAATCCAGAGAAAGAAATAGCACACAGTTGCAATGTGAAAGAATCAAGGGATGTATAAATGGTATAGGTGAGCATAGATGTATGAGGCGTATATAAGATCTCATTCTAGAACTCTCCCTGTATATTCTCATACTGTTAGGCAAAATGGAAGATGGAGAAGTAGAAGAAGAAAACAGGGGCGGTAGAAGGAAAGAAGCATAAAACAACGAAGAAGCAGGAGTGTTACAAATACTATCAAATGAGCATATAAAAAGCCACTTACCATAAGCAAACAAATAGTACCAGTGCACCCTAGACTTTTCCTGCTCGAACACTTCAACCAGCATGATGTAAAGCTGCACTCCCTCAAGACACATCCATGCAAACGCACTCAGGAACAGGTAGTGAAGTATGCCAGCAATGATTGAACACAGGATCTAAGAAATCATATTCACACGTTTCAAAAACAATATGAGCAACATTCATTTTATCAAATAAGATTTATTTACTTCTGAAACATACACAAACATCTCTATACATAGGATTTCATTATGTCAAGAAGACATACAAGCTCATGATATACAGTATTGAATAAATTGGGCAGCATTTAAGAATCAAATTTAAATGTCATATATTGCCTACAAAAACAGACCACATTTTAAATATAAATATGCAACAATGATAAATTATATTGATTATGTGGTTGTTTCGGGATTTGAAATTTAAATATTGAGCACAACCCACTACTGGCAGCGCCGATCGCATTCTGATATGAACCTAAGGCCTATCCACGTCAATATTGAAGCACTATACTCGAGTTTCGCCCTCATTTGAGCTCGTCAGTAGTGCATATCCCTGACCGGATCCGGAAACAGTACCGGATCACGCGTGTGAAGCGGGTGTGTAACCACGCGGCACACACTGGACACACCAAATTATCACAACAGAATATCACAACGCTACCCATCGTAGGCTATGCTCAAGCGTGATCCGGTACTGTTTCCGGATCCGGTCAGGGATATGCACTACTGACGAGCTCAAATGAGGGCGAAACTCGAGTATAGTGCTTCGATAAATTATATATCTAGCTAGGAAAGGAAACATCCCACGGAAATCTTTAACACACAAATCAAATCTAACATTTCATATATCTTAACATATTCTCTTACACCTTTTTTTTTTTTTTAAATTCGCATATCCGTTTACAGGACATTGCTGTCAACAGCAGCATCTTTCAGCTGTCTGTTGATTTCTTGGCAAGATTATGCTCAGTAGTTTGCCATTGCTTTCTGAGCGGCTGGCTCAGTTATCCCGCAAGTCACCAGCGGGGGACGAACCACTCCCAGTTCTCGCCCGCTACGAGACTCTGCGTGATAAATGGGATTAAAGAGAAAGTGGTGTAACTCCTCGGCCAGAGAGACCGAACTCTTACACCTACATGTGAGATATGTGGAAAACACATGTCCAGTCCATAGTAAGGCAGTGCTTCATCATAAATAAATAGCCTTTGCATATATTTTCATGTAGATTGTTTCATATAGTTGTTGGGTGTATGTTTGTAGATGAAGGCAACATCTATTTTGCCACTTGTGATTGTGTTCTAGTAGCTGACAGAATCTACTTCTTGCATTGGTTGATTCACTCATTATTTATATTTTAGCATCATTAGAAACAATACATGTTCATGTTGAACAATTTGTGTTATTATTTTGAAATATTTATTTTTGTCTTGTTTTACAGAAGATGGATGCACCATGAAATTGCTGTTATTTAAAAAAATAGAGAAACAGAAAAGAAATGATGAAAGTTTAGTTCTTTATTGCAACAAGTTCAAGGTTTGACAAATCAAGTATTTTGGGCACATAAAAAGACATAATACCCTGCTCAAAGCCAAACTAGATGAAAAGACGGAATGCAAATGTGCAAGAGGAAGACTACAATTTCAGTGGAAGGATAATATCAAGAGATAGAATGGAAAGAGGATATCAGAGTGTCCCATCCTAGTGAGAGATAGTACAGAAAGAGAATGCTAGAATGTCCCACGGATGGCAAGAGACAGCCAGTGATGCATTGCAGTCAATCTTCATTGAGAAGTGCAACTAATCCGGCTGATTTATATCAAGGTAGATAAAACAGCAGCGGCATGTAAAAAGTGTCTTTAAACTCCAATACCCCCAACTATAAAAGGCATGCATGTATGTGGTTGGGAGCCCCGCTAGTACAGTGGCTTGTCTGACTGCCAGCTCGGTTGTCATGTATGTGGTTGGGAGCCCCACTAGTACAGTGCCAGCTCGGTGGTCATGTATGTGGTTGGGAGCCCCACTAGTACAGTGCCAGCTCGGTTGTCATGTATGTGGTTGGGAGCCCCACTAGTACAGTGCCAGCTCGGTGGTCATGTATGTGGTTGGGAGCCCCACTAGTACAGTGCCAGCTCGGTGGTCATGTATGTGGTTGGGAGCCCCACTAGTACAGTGGCACGCCTGCCTGCCAGCTCGGTGGTCATGTATGTGGTTGGGAGCCCCACTAGTACAGTGGCTTGTCTAACTGCCAGCTCGGTGGTCATGTATGTGGTTGGCAGCCCCACTAGTACAGTGGCTTGTCTGACTGCCAGCTCGGTGGTCATGTATGTGGTTGGGAGCCCCGCTAGTACAGTGGCTTGTCTGACTGCCAGCTCGGTGGTCATGTGTGTGGTTGGGAGCCCCGCTAGTACAGTGGCTTGTCTGACTGCCAGCTCGGTGGTCATGTATGTGGTTGGGAGCCCCGCTAGTACAGTGGCTTGTCTGACTGCCAGCTCGGTGGTCATGTGTGTGGTTGGGAGCCCCACTAGTACAGTGGCTTGTCTGACTGCCAGCTCGGTGGTCATGTGTGTGGTTGGGAGCCCCACTAGTACAGTGCCAGCTCGGTTGTCATGTATGTGGTTGGGAGCTCCACTAGTACAGTGGCACGCCTGCCTGCCAGCTCGGTGGTCATGTATGTGGTTGGGAGCCCCACTAGTACAGTGCCAGCTCGGTGGTCATGTATGTGGTTGGGAGCCCCACTAGTACAGTGCCAGCTCGGTGGTCATGTATGTGGTTGGGAGCCCCACTAGTACAGTGCCAGCTCGGTGGTCATGTATGTGGTTGGGAGCCCCACTAGTACAGTGCCAGCTCGGTGGTCATGTATGTGGTTGGGAGCCCCACTAGTACAGTGCCAGCTCGGTGGTCATGTATGTGGTTGGGAGCCCCACTAGTACAGTGCCAGCTCGGTGGTCATGTATGTGGTTGGGAGCCCCACTAGTACAGTGCCAGCTCGGTGGTCATGTATGTGGTTGGGAGCCCCACTAGTACAGTGCCAGCTCGGTGGTCATGTATGTGGTTGGGAGCCCCACTAGTACAGTGCCAGCTCGGTGGTCATGTATGTGGTTGGGAGCCCCACTAGTACAGTGCCAGCTCGGTGGTCATGACGGTGGTCATGTATGTGGTTGGGAGCCCCACTAGTACAGTGCCAGCTCGGTGGTCATGTATGTGGTTGGGAGCCCCACTAGTACAGTGCCAGCTCGGTGGTCATGACGGTGGTCATGTATGTGGTTGGGAGCCCCACTAGTACAGTGCCAGCTCGGTGGTCATGTATGTGGTTGGGAGCCCCACTAGTACAGTGCCAGCTCGGTGGTCATGTATGTGGTTGGGAGCCCCACTAGTACAGTGCCAGCTCGGTGGTCATGTATGTGGTTGGGAGCCCCGCTAGTACAGTGCCAGCTCGGTGGTCATGTATGTGGTTGGGAGCCCCACTAGTACAGTGCCAGCTCGGTGGTCATGTATGTGGTTGGGAGCCCCACTAGTACAGTGCCAGCTCGGTGGTCATGTATGTGGTTGGGAGCCTCGCTAGTACAGTGCCAGCTCGGTGGTCATGACGGTGGTGATGTATGTGGTTGGGAGCCCCACTAGTACAGTGCCAGCTCGGTGGTCATGTATGTGGTTGGGAGCCCCACTAGTACAGTGCCAGCTCGGTGGTCATGTATGTGGTTGGGAGCCCCGCTAGTACAGTGGCTTGTCTGACTGCCAGCTCGGTGGTCATGTATGTGGTTGGGAGCCCCACTAGTACAGTGCCAGCTCGGTGGTCATGTATGTGGTTGGGAGCCCCGCTAGTACAGTGCCAGCTCGGTGGTCATGACGGTGGTCATGTATGTGGTTGGGAGCCCCACTAGTACAGTGCCAGCTCGGTGGTCATGTATGTGGTTGGGAGCCCCACTAGTACAGTGCCAGCTCGGTGGTCATGTATGTGGTTGGGAGCCCCACTAGTACAGTGCCAGCTCGGTGGTCATGACGGTGGTCATGTATGTGGTTGGGAGCCCCACTAGTACAGTGCCAGCTCGGTGGTCATGTATGTGGTTGGGAGCCCCACTAGTACAGTGCCAGCTCGGTGGTCATGACGGTGGTCATGTATGTGGTTGGGAGCCCCACTAGTACAGTGCCAGCTCGGTGGTCATGTATGTGGTTGGGAGCCCCACTAGTACAGTGCCAGCTCGGTGGTCATGTATGTGGTTGGGAGCCCCACTAGTACAGTGCCAGCTCGGTGGTCATGTATGTGGTTGGGAGCCCCACTAGCACAGTGCCAGCTCGGTGATCATGTATGTGGTTGGGAGCCCCACTAGCACAGTGCCATGACGGTGGTCATGTATGTGGTTGGGAGCCCCACTAGCACAGTGGCTTGTCTGCCTGCCAGCTCGGTGGTCATGTGTGTGGTTGGGAGCCCCACTAGTACAGTGCCAGCTCAGTAGTCATGTGTGTGGTTGGGAGCCCCACTAGCACAGTGCCAGCTCGGTGGTCATGTATGTGGTTGGGAGCCCCGCTAGTACAGTGGCTTGTCTGACTGCCAGCTCGGTGGTCATGTATGTGGTTGGGAGCCCCACTAGTACAGTGCCAGCTCAGTAGTCATGTGTGTGGTTGGGAGCCCCACTAGCACAGTGCCAGCTCGGTGGTCATGTATGTGGTTGGGAGCCCCGCTAGTACAGTGGCTTGTCTGACTGCCAGCTCGGTGGTCATGTATGTGGTTGGGAGCCCCACTAGTACAGTGCCAGCTCGGTGGTCATATGTATGTGGTTGGGAGCCCCACTAGCACAGTGGCTTGTCTGACTGCCAGCTCGGTGGTCATGTATGTGGTTGGGAGCCCCACTAGTACAGTGCCAGCTCGGTGGTCATATGTATGTGGTTGGGAGCCCCGCTAGCACAGTAGCTTGTCTGCTTGCCAGCTCAGTGGCCATGTGTTTGAATCTCACTGGAGGTGAGGATCTTTTTCAGACCTGGACTCATCATTGGCTGACCCAGTCTAACAACAGTAGCTGGCATGATACTGACCATTGAGTGCTGACCGGTCTAGAAACAGGGGGCTAGCACCATACACAGAACATGCCTCATGGTCTGAAATGAAGTCCTGTCTTGTTGCATACGAGGCCAGCCGAGCATGACTGTAATATTAGGTGACACAACCAATACAGGTTAAGTCATTGATAATGAAATAGTATGATATGAACCCAAACAACTACAGGTTCACAAAATATAAGGGACTCCTATGGCTGTGATAATGATGATAGCCTGAATTAATATTTACAACATGTTGAAATTTACCTTTGGTTCAGTCTGAGAAATGCCACTGAGAAAAACAATCTCTGCCAAGAGGAGACAAAACACAAGGTTCTTGTGTATGGTGTTGCGATCACACTGCAAGTTTCTGAAAATATATATATATATATATTACATACCAGAATGTTTGCATGTTTCATCCTCAAAGGTTTCACTAATAATGTATAGAATATATAGAAAAGATCGCATCTCATTCTAGATCTTCAGCATAAACAAATCACAAATGGGATTTAGAAGTAACAAGAGCTGCAATAACAACACTATTTTCATGCTAAAATACCAATGTTTTTTTAAAGTTGCATATCCCTTACAGGACATTGCAGTCACCACCAGCATTTTTCAGCTGTTGCTGATGTTCTTGGCAAGATTATGCTCAGTATTAAATACCGATTAGAGATGACAAATGAGCATAATCAAACTATCCGTTACATAAATGGACCAGGAAAAAACTTGTAATTGTGTAAATAGACAATAGCTGTAGGACACTTATTATATTAACTCCTGTGGTAAATAGCCGGTCTCCCTGGTCTAGGAGTTACATGACTTTCTCCGTAATCCCGTATACTCTCGTGAGTAATGTGACGTGCACTAGAATTGGTAGCAGGTCTCTCCACGTTGGTAACTTATGGGGTATGTGAGCAGGTCGCTTAGAAAGCAATGGCAAACTACAGAGTGTAATGTTGCCAAGAAATCAACAATCAATTGAAAGATGCTGATGTTGACAGCGATGTCCTGTAAAGGATATGCGAACACATTTTTTGTGGTAAATATAGTGACAGCCTTTATACTAACAGCCAATGCACAGTTAGAACAAATGCAGGACTGCCTATTTCACATCACATTTGTGGTATGATAGGAATATGTACTAACTACTCTTCTGTTCCTAAGAGACACAGACCTTATATGCAAAGTAGCAGCACTAGCAAACTCCATTTTGATGGTGATCAAGTGCTAACAGCAGTTTCTACAGAAAATGTGCCACTATATATAGACAGATCAGCATATTCATAAATTATGTGAATATGAAAATTAACGTTAAAAAAAGTTATGATAAGTGTCCAAAACAGAAATAAGACACTATGATCTATATTGAAAAACAATAGTTAACACAAGTAAGATCCTCACACATCTGGCTTGTCTGATGGTCAACTCATTGCCCAGACTGAACACAGATGTGACAAAGCCAGCCAGATCATTGGACAGATACCACCAACGTCACAGATCAGACGTGATGCTTGAAACAAAGAGCATTCTTCAACACAATTTTACTTCACTCTATAAAGATCAGTTGCAGATTTAAACATTAAAAAAAAAAAATAAACAACAAGAGCATTCTTATAACAATGGGATGCCTATGAATGATACTTAATATCACAAGTAGAGACTGACAGATAACTATTAGGAAAACTGATGGTATGAGTAAGCTACCATGTCACAAAGATGGTTTCTTTTTACAACACTGCAGATCTGGTTGAGAAACCAGCTGGTTCTACTGACTGGCTCAAGCTTTTGCTTCAATCTATAAGCAGCAATGTGTAAGCAGATGATTCAGGTAGTTATTCTCTATAGATACTACACTGAAAGTGTAAAGTGTTGTATATTATTCTTATTCTGGTGTTTAATCACCCAATGGAACATAGGTCTGCAACCAACTCATCCAAGCCCTTTGTACACTTGTCCATGATTAGTCAGATTTTGCAGATAAGTGTTCTACAGGATGAGTCAGCCAGTCTCATGCCAGACCTTCATAGCTGCCACTTACGTCATGCATGGTGGGTTATAGTGTGACTTGTATTTACTTCTTTCATGTACCCGGTAACACACAGTACAATTGCTGTGCAATGTATTTATATCAGGTCAGAAATGACTCTGCGTAGTGTGGCAGCGTTTCCTAACTATCTATATGAACATATACTGATTATGTACGTAGTTTGACTAGCTCTCTTTCTCATTATAAACTCAGGATTAGTCATTTGTTTATGGTTTTACAACTCAGTCCATTGGACTGGGTGTGCTCTTGTTTCAAACCCCATTCAATTAACAATGTCTCAAACTGTCCAAGCTGACTCACAGACTGTACAGAGGTGTATTTTTCATGGAAGAAAATCTAGAAAATTATTAAGATAATGTTCACTGTTCCATGTGAAAATGGGAAGATATTACAGAAATAGACAATACCAGTTGTATTTAACACATCAGTTACTAAGATATGCATACGTTTCTGGAAGCTCCATGAGCCAGGCAGGCTGTTCGTGATTTATTTTCATTTCTGTCTATCCAACATTGAGTTCCTTCAAACAGATTTCCACATTGCCTCATTATATCTTCTTGGCCTTATGCCATAGATTTTCCATTGAACACAACCAAGTCATCTGAATCTGTTGGAGCTGACGAGATTAATGACTTACAGGTATTTAATTAGTTGTATGAGCTCACACTTTGATCCTCTTTACAGGTGTCACTATTTTAATCTGGTCTGAATATTCTGCTAAGTTCTCAAAGTGTTTCAGTTGGATCACGGATCGTTGTTTTCTGTGTTTCTGATTATGTCCAGTAATAGGGTGGGTTTCTGAGAGACAGTGTCATGGAACTTACTTAAACACCAGAAATGTTATCCAGCTTAGCAGCAGACAGATCACAGAGATGACACAGCCAACAAATGTAATCACCCGAAGTGCCAGCTCATTTTCTGCTGACAACTGGGGAAAAACAATCATACAAATTTAGTGTCCAATCAGTTGGCAAAAAAAGCATAAAATGAGATATACATGGAGCATTTGCAATACACAGTAATTTGTTTAGTGCGCTTTCATGATGTACATTATGGCCAGGCCATGATGGTTTTTGCTTCTGTAGTTATGAGAAATTTTATATCATCACTGGTTTCTTCCAGAATTTGACATTTTTTTTTAGTGCAGCTGATTTTATCACCCTATGATTGTACCACATCTTGAATGCCTTGGGTAGCTCCCATCATTTCTGTTGATGGTCATTGTTAGAGCTTCACAGTTCTACTGGCTGGATACACCTGTGAAGTATGCTAACACAAGCGTGTCCTGGCACAAAAACACAAGTAACAACTGGATCATTGTGGATTTCTGCACTGGCTCAAACCACTGCCTATAGCCAGACTGCATCTTCTTTAGCATGTGTGGAGTTACTCAGAATGTACATCTGTGTACAGTTCTGCATTTCTAACCAATGCAGTGCCATTGTCACATCCAGCACCTGCACTGTAAGTGTCAAGAATGCACCTGGACTCGTGAACTAATCAGCCGCTACAGCAAGCTGAGAAAGGCCCAGTGCAATGTCTGTAGCAATATTTCTATGCATATATAAGCACATTGAGATATTTATGTTTCTCAACAATGATTTCTATAATGTTTACAAACTAGGTATTACCAATACTTTCAACAAAATGCAACGTAAGTTTGTTTATCAGACTTCAAAGGTATTAATAAACATGTAATGAATTACTGACATTATGATTTTTCCACAACTTTAAGAACTTAAATTTGTTCTGTCCTATAGTTCTAAATAGTCTTTAAGTACTGAAATCTTTCTATGTAACACCATCTAAGTACTTACATCTTTTGTATACCAGTTCTATATAGATGTTAATTACTTAAATCTTTCTGTTAACAGTTCTAAGCACATTTTGATTACTTGCATCTCTCTGTTTAACAGTTCTATGCAGACTTTAATTACTTACATTTTTCTATACAAAGTTGTATATAAACTTAAATTACTTTAATATTTCTTTATATAAAAGTTCTGAATAAATTTTAATTACTTTAATCTTTACAAGTTCTACACAATAGTTCTACAAAGACTTGAAGTACTGCAATTTTTTTGTTGAACAGTTCTTCATAGAAAAACCTTCTATCTTCACCACATCAAGACATGCTGTTTCATTTAGGGATCTGTAACACAAAGTAGAAACAATCTAGCTCATGACTGACATGACAAAAATTGACTAACCTGAACTCCAGTGACATCCATAAGAACAGCAAAATTAGTCAAGTGATCACATTCACATGTTGTGTGGGAAATGTTGGTGTCAATCAGATGACAGCCCTCTTGAGACCATTGCCCAATCAAGTAGCTAATTTGAGAGAATTTCACACGAACGTATAAAATAACAAATACTGAAGAATAATGTGACACTATAAATGACTTTCAACAAGACGTAGTCTTATCTGTTCAGTGGTGGACTGAAGGAAACTGTGTAGGTTATCTTATGGTGCTTGCCTTGTGGACAGTTTTGAACTTATCTTTGACGCCAATCGTGTCATTCTAACTAAAAAGATCCTGTATGTTTGTAGATTATCTTGGGTGTTATCAATCCATCAGCACCGAGGTCCAGCTCATAATGTAAATCCAAATATGTTACTGGTGTAGGCAAACAAGGACAACTGGCCAGAATTCATTCACATAAGATGACCATTCTATTTTCTGTCTCTCCATATATTCTATACATGATACTGTTCCTGATGAGATGACCATTCTATTTTCTGTCTCTCCGTATATTCTATACATGATTCTGTTCCTGAAGCATCTCATTTCAAGTGCTTCAATGGAGGTCAGCATGGCCAAATGAATGAGAGAGCTTGCTCTTAAACATCCAGTGTGGTCACGCCGAGGTAGTGGGTTCAACACTGTACATGGGTCAGTTGGACTAAAATGTTGACTTTCCATCCTTGACTTGGGGATGTAAATTACAAGTACCCCTGAAGTCACGGTGGATTCACCTGATGGCGAAGGACACTGGAAACAGAGAAAGCTAACCCACACACAAATATCAGACCAGTGCACTAGAAGTTAGTAGCACATATATGGACTATTCATAAAAAAAGAAAAAAATGCCTCAATCGTCTTCTCTGGTGTTTTGGTCAAGAGACCATGTTTGAAAAGGTATCTCCTGTCAACTGTCAGTAAATGTTATACACATCTGGTAGTATTATTAGAAAGTTATAGTATGTAATCAGCTCATTTTATATCAGAATAAACAATGTTAAGGTTCTGAACAATGATAAATGGTAAATTAAATTATCTGCTTTTTGATTCTTTGTTAATTTCTGTTCCAACTTACTGTACATCTTAGAATAGTTTTTATGCATATTTTTCTTCTTCATACACTTTCAGACGTCAACATGAATATATATATATAAAAAAGCAGCAGCCAAATTGAGTTTGTTGACATCTTCAGAGAGTTTGTCTTCAAGTGGAACGAGTGTAGACCAAAGAAGTTTTCTCTGTTCTGCATGTTATACATTCTTGTATATTATGCATATCAAACCTATTCTTAGTCCATTAAGTTTCACTTATTTCTCTCAAGTGTTTTGATTTTGACTGTAACTTGTGCTACTCTAACATCAAAGATATGAACAATGTGAATTCAATTCCTTCATGTAAAGTGGCTGTAACTGTAATATGTCTATCTTTCTGAATGTTACAAGAGAAGAAGAATAATGCACTGTATTTCTCACACACAAAAACTAAAATCACACAAAGCCATGGTGTATATTCAACTGAAATTATTCAACTTGAAACTGTTACATGTCTCAGAAACCATGCTACTACACACAAAGATGCCAAAACTGCTTTCAACGGCATGAAATCAGTATTAACATCTAGAGAGATTAATAACGCATTAAAAATGAGAATTGTCAACTGCTACATATATTCAACGCTACCGTATGACTCGGAAGCTTGGACATTGAACAAGCAACTAGAAAGTCGCATAGAAGCCCTGGAGATGTGGATATCCAGACGAATAGGTCGTATTTCATGGAAACAAAAACAATCAAATGCAGAGGTCCTAGAAAAACTGGGAATGAAGAGAGAGTTGATGAAAGAAATAAAGAGGAGACAAGTGAAATATTTTGGCCACGTTAAAAGACATAATACTCTTATAAAAACCATACTGGAAGGCAAGGTTGAGGGCAAGCGAGCAAGAGGTAGACAACGATACAAGTGGGAGGATAACATCAAGAGATGGACGAACATCAGTCTGACAGAATGTACAGTCAAGGCAAGAGACAAACAGTGTTGAAGATCCATTACAGCCAACCTTCATTGCGGAGACGGCACCTGATTGATTGATTGAACTACTGTACTGTATCTATCTAGTATGTACTGTAATCTTATGGTAACCATATATTAACACCAGCCTGGACCCTAAACATTCTGTCTGGGACAAGTGACACAACTGTAATCAAATACAACAACTTCAATGAGGACATTTACCGGCATATGTCTGTAGAAGAAAAGTGTACATGGACGACTAAGCAATCAGTATATACATTTGTTAGTGACCTTTTGTGAACTGCCATTTAGTTTTCTTCTGAGTTATGTAGCACCAATTTGTGATTATAGCAATATTTACCTTGTGTCCATGTCCCAAAATGAACATAGTGGTCTTTCATTATTGATGGGCTGTTGTAAATAAAATGTGAAGATTAGTTTACATGTAAATGTTTTGCAATATTACAATACCTTTAAATTATTTTACATTATTATAACTTTAAATAGTGTTGTTTTTATTAACTTCTTTCCTTTTCAAACTGTAAAATTTAGTAAACAAAATTAAGCTAATAATAACTTTCTAATATTAAAGAAAATATTTGTGATGTAAATATCAAATTATGAATGCACCCACACATTTGCTGTCATATTTGGATCCAGGTTTTTATGGTGGCATTGACAAAACTGAAAAAACTGGTGATACATCCTAACAATCTACTGATTTCTTCCATGCCTATCTGCACATGACAGAAGCTGTGGTAGCACAGTGGCTAGATGCTCGCCTGCTAGCAGGTGGTTCACTTCAACATCTGGGCATTTTTGTAAAAATGACCAGGTCTCCTGGGTAGACCCAGTCTAGCAATGGGAACCAGAGAATGACCGGAGCTCCTGGGTGGACCCAGTCTAACATGGGAACCAGAGAATGTCCTGGGCCCATAGGCTGACCCAGTCTAACATGGGAACCATAGAATGTCTTGGGCTCTTGGGTGGACCCAGTTTAACATGGGAACCTGGGAATGTCTTGGGACCCTAGTTAACCCAGTCTAACATGGGAACCAGAGAATGTCTTGGGCTCCTGGGTCAACCCAGTCTAACATGGGAACCTGAGAATATCTTGGGCCCCTGGGTGGACCCAGTCTAACATGGGAACCAGAGAATGTCTTGGGCTCCTGGGAGGACCCATTCTAACAGGGAACCAGAGAATGTCTTGGGCTCCTGGGTGGAACCAGTCTAACATGGGAACCAGAGAATGTCTTGGGCTCCTGAATGGACCCAGTCTAACATGGGAATTGGAGAATGTCTTGGGCTCCTGGGTGGACCTAGACTAACATGGGAACCAGAGAATGTCTTGGGTTCCTGGGTCAACCCAGTCTTTCATGGCAACCAGAGAATGTCTTGGGCTCCTAGGTGGACCCAGTCTAACATGGGAACCAGAGACTGTCTTGGACCCCTAGTTGACCCAGTCTAACATGGGAACCAGAGAATGTCTTGGGCTCCTGGGTGGACCCAGTCCAACATGGGAACCAGAGAATGTCTTGGGCTCCTGGGTGGACCCAGTAACAGGAAATCAGAGAATGTCTTGGGCTCCTGGGTGGACCCAGTCTAACAGGGAATCAGAGAATGTCTTGGGCTCCTGGGTGGACCCAGTCCAACATGGGAACCAGAGAATGTCTTGGGCTCTTGGGTGGGCCCAGTCCAACATGGGAACCAAAGAATGTTTTGGGCTCCTGAGTCGACCCAGTCCAACATGGGAACCACAGAATGACCTGGGAAGTCAGGGTGGCAAGTGTGATACTGATTACATGACTCACTGAGAGCTAATTGGTCTATAGAAATATGGGTATAGCACCATATACATCAAGCACTTAAGGCATGTCAAAGGGTATTGGACTGTTTCTCCACCAGCATATAAATATTTATGTCATAATCTTAGAAGGAACATAAAGGCTCTGGAAACAATGGCTGCGTTTAATCTACAAGACAAACAAGTGATATCTGCTGAGTTCACTGACCTCCAGATGCTGCAGTGTGAACAGGACTGGTTCTGTCAGTTTCCGCCTGGGCTTGGTGCTGTTGATGGAGGCAGCAATCACTTTGGAGTTGATCATTCTCACTCTACTTTTACCCGACCCAGTTGTGGAGGAAGTATCTCGTATGGTTTCTGTACTGTAATAGCTGTCCCCTTCACTTGTCGACAATACAGTTGGCATCGGTGAGATGGAATTTGTCTGGGGTTGCATCAGATTCTCCATATTCTTATACAGAGTGAACACTATATTCACAGGTCCTGTAGGAATGTATACAGTTAGATGGGATGCACAGAAAACATCAACATCACTTGTTACACTGACAAATACATTACAGCTGGAGTTGTATTGTGTTATTCACTACCAGTTATCACTATCAACTCTGTTATATACACTACCAGTTATCATTCTCAGATCTGTTATACATTAATAATTAAACCTCAATCTGTTATAAATTAACAGTTATAATTGTCAAATCTTTTACAGACAGTGATCAAAATAGTAGCTGGTCTTTATTATTCCCAGTGGTGCATAGGCCCTGAAACAATTCATGCCAGGCCCGCTGTAGATTCAATGGTTGCATTTTGCAGCTAAAGTTTTCTACAGTGGCAGTTGGCTAGTCTCGGATCAACCCCTCTTTGTCACTTATTGTGACATGCATGGCAGGCTATACAATTGTTTAGTTGTTTTTCACGTGAGGAAATCTTGAAATTTCAATACAATAAATAGACAGAAATGACACATTCAAATAAAGAACATCACATGTCTTTATATCAATTGATGTATCAACTAGGAAGAATCTTCCACCTTTGTTTGTGACTGTTACACACACAACTCTTCCCTCTCTCAATCCCAACTGTTTCTTCAACTTATGTCCCTTGAAGCTATTACTTAAACACAATCTATCCCAGGCTTCTTTACTTCTTGAAATTCTACTACACCAAACAATAGTGGGTATATTGGTGTAATAGTTATGACATTATGCTGGCACCCTATCCCAGCTATTTCTTTAACTACTCCTACTAGATACCACATGTTTCTACAACCCACTCTATCCCAGCTGATTCTTTAACTTCTACCAGAGACAACATGTTTCTTGAACACACAGTATCCCAGCTGTTTCTTTAATTTCTACCAGAGACATGTTTCTTGAACACACAGTATCCCAGCTGTTTCTTTAATTTCTACCAGAGACATGTTTCTTGAACACACAGTATCCCAGCTGTTTCTTTAATTTCTACCAGAGACATGTTTCTTGAACACACTCTATCCCAGCTGTTTCTTTAACTCCCCCTACCAGAAACAGCTTATTTCTTGAACACACTCTATCCCAGCTGTTTCTTTAACTCCCCCTACCAGAAACAGCTTATTTCTTGAACACACTCTATCCCAGCTGTTTCTTTAACTCCCCCTACCAGAAACAGCTTATTTCTTGAACACACTCTATCCCAGCTGTTTCTTTAACTCCCCCTACCAGAAACTGCTTATTTCTTGAACACACTCTATCCCAGCTGTTTCTTTAACTCCCCCTACCAGAAACAGCTTATTTCTTGAACACACTCTATCCTAGCTGTTTCTTTAACTCCCCCTACCAATCAATCAATCAATCATGTGCCATGCCGGAAAGCGTGGGCGGTCATGATTCGCCATTTCACTCGATCACCAGAGTCGTGGATCAGCTCAGTGTTCCTGTCTCGTCCATGCCATGTGGCTAAGCCATCCAGGTATTTTCCTCTCGGTCTTCCTCTTGGTCTGTTCCCCTCGATCTTGCCAGCTGTCACCAAGTTCTCCAGTCCATTTCTTCTCATAACATGTCCAAAAAATTTTGACTGTCTACGTCTAATTTCTCTAATCAATCTACGATTTTCATTTGTCTCTTGTAGTACTTGGTCATTGGTTTTTCTATCTGTCCATGGTATTCTTTGCATTTTCCTCAGAAACCACATTTCTGCAGCCATCAGCCTGTCAACCCACCTCAGCACACACACTCACCTTTCATGTCACCAACAGCCTGTCTCCCCACCTCAGCACACACACTCACCTTTCATGTCACCAACAACCTGTCTCCCCACCTCAGCCTGTCTCCCCACCTCAGCAAACACACTCACCTTTCATGTCACCAACAGCCTGTCTCCCCACCTCAGCCTGTCTCCCCACCTCAGCACACACACTCACCTTTCATGTCACCAACAGCCTGTCTCCCCACCTCAGCACACACACTCACCTTTCATGTCACCAACAGCCTGTCTCCCCACCTCAGCCTGTCTCCCCACCTCAGCACACACACTCACCTTTCATGTCACCAACAGCCTGTCTCCCCACCTCAGCCTGTCTCCCCACCTCAGCACACACACTCACCTTTCATGTCACCAACAACCTGTCTCCCCACCTCAGCACACACACTCACGTTTCATGTCACCAACAACCTGTCTCCCCACCTCAGCACACACACTCACCTTTCATGTCACCAACAACCTGTCTCCCCACCTCAGCAAACACACTCACCTTTCATGTCACCAACAGCCTGTCTCCCCACCTCAGCACACACACTCACCTTTCATGTCACCAACAGCCTGTCTCCCCATCTCAGCACACACACTCACCTTTCATGTCACCAACAACCTGTCTCCCCACCTCAACCTGTCTCCCCACCTCAACCTGTCTCCCCACCTCAACCTGTCTCCCCACCTCAGCACACACACTCACCTTTCATGTCACCTACAACCTGTCTCCCCACCTCAGCACACACACTCACCTTTCATGCCAACAATTTTGAGACTTGTACTCTTGATGGTGATGGAGTCTGAACCAGCCTCAGCTTCCCAACTGGACTGCCACAAGTCATCTCTAGATGGGAAGGTGATATCGTTGTGTGTCTCTTGTGTGTTCACAACTGACACCGCCATAACTGAAACACATTCATAATGGGTAAATGCTTTCTGTACCAAGCACCTCACTACAATAACATTACACATTAGATCATATACTTTCCCCCTACAGCTTCTAGACTTTTAAGACTTTAAGTTTATTACATTAACTGATTCAGGACCAAACAAAAGTAGGTTTGACCAAACATGGTACACAATAAAATGAACAAGTGTTATAATGTACATTTCTGTTTACTGAGCTTTACAATTGCAGAAGATACCATGAAACAACACAAATAACATGATGACCCTAGTATGGTGATATTTCATCCTTCTGTCCTAAAGGAAGGTCACATATGGAGGTATATTATCCTTCAGCACTCAATCAGTTAAAAACACTCAATCCCAAGTGTTTAGTTTAACTGCTTCTGTCTCAGTGTTAATTATGAACTTTCTTCACATTGACTGCCCTGCTTCACCCTGCAGCTCAAACAAAACTGATAGCTCCATAAGTAGCTAAATATTGTTAGCGTAGATCAAGCAAAACCGATATCTTCAACAACAGCTAATGGTTACACTAATGGGTAATAATGACACACACAAAAGTAATAACTTCACAGCAATATAAAACTTATTATAGTTTACATATAAAACTGATACCTTCATAAACAGCTAAAGATTATTTTAAGATGATAGACTTGTGTCTGGTACATAATAACATGTATAAGATACTAAAGTATGAAAACAATAAAACTCATACATTTGTATCTCTGTATACATCAGTCAGCAGTCAAGGTTCATGCTGAGGCAGTGCCCTGTTGCTGTATCAAATAAGCTTGAAGGGGATCAATGCTTGACAAAATACACTGACTGATTGATTGATTGATTTAAGAACCGACATCACAGCATTCGGGGCATTCCCATAAGTGCTCCAGCCCCATCTCCAGAAGCCAGCGAAGAGTTCCAACCCCAATAGTACCAGTGGCAATCTGATTATATGTGCATCTCACCTTTCCTCTAAAATACATTTCTTACACCGGCACCTTGCGGTATTGACAGAAAATAGTTTGTTACACTGTGCTTAAAAAGGCAGAATGACCTCTCCATAGTACAATGCCTGGGCTGTATTGTAGAGTCCATGTGTTGCCCATGCAGCATGATCCCTCTCTAGACCTGCCTAGTATACCCCAGAGGAAAGGTAACACCAATATATCTAGAACAAGACAAGCTGCAGAAGCTGTTGGATTAGCCAAGCAATGCTCTGACTGTCCACCTGTCAGAGCCTCGATCCTACACCAATTGCCTATCAAGGCTTAGAGCCTGGTCTGCCCGGCCATGACATTCAGTCTTTAGATTGCATTTCCTTGCACCATGATAAGGCTTGTATCCTCCCAATTGCACTCCTCCGAAATGTTTTACAATGGAGTGAAATATTTTGTTAGCCTCATTCTTTACATGCTGCAAGTGTGTAGTGAATAAAGCTGCTGCTGATAGCAGACTGGTATTGTACAGCTTGACAAATGCTTTAAATGCTGACTTGATGCAGAATATGATAGACACTGTCAGATGGTGCATGCAGTGTATGCTAGTTATCTTAATCTTATTCAACAGGTACCTATATTCTCATCCACTGTCAGTTCAGAGGTCCCTGTGTCAATCAGTTTGCTGGCTTGAAAGCCTACATCTTCGATGGTCAGAAAAAGAGAAGTAGCTGCTCGTCTTCGATCTTGTTGAGACAAATTTCGCCATGACTGAACATTCCTTTGGGACAGCAGATCACTGCTTGAAGACATGAAGGCCTGTTGATTGAAAGAAAATATATTTATTTCAGGACTGAGATCACTGCTTGTAGACATGAAGGCCTGTTGGTTGAAGGAAAATATATTTATTTCAGGACTGAGATCACTGCTTGTAGACATGAAGGCCTGTTGATTGAAAGAAAATATATTTATTTCAGGACTGAGATCACTGCTTGAAGACATGAAGGCCTGTTGGTTGAAAGAAAATATATTTATTTCAGGACTGAGATCACTGCTTGTAGACATCAAGGCCTGTTGGTTGAAAGAAAATATATTTATTTCAGGACTGAGATCACTGCTTGTAGACATGAAGGCCTGTTGGTTGAAAGCAAATATATTTATTTCAGGATTGAGATCACTGCTTGTAGACATGAAGGCCTGTTGGTTGAAAGAAAATATATTTATTTCAGGACTGAGATCACTGCTTGTAGACATGAAGGCCTGTTGGTTGAAAGAAAATATATTTATTTCAGGACTGAGATCACTGCTTGTAGACATGAAGGCCTGTTGGTTGAAAGAAAATATATTTATTTCAGGACTGAGATCACTGCTAGTAGACATCAAGGCCTGTTGGTTGAAAGAAAATATATTTATTTCAGGACTGAGATCACTGCTTGTAGACATGAAGGCCTGTTGGTTGAAAGAAAATATATTTATTTCAGGACTGAGATCACTGCTTGTAGACATGAAGGCCTGTTGGTTGAAAGAAAATATATTTATTTCAGGACTGAGATCACTGCTTGTAGACATGAAGGCCTGTTGGTTGAAAGAAAATATATTTATTTCAGGACTGAGATCACTGCTTGTAGACATGAAGGCCTGTTGGTTGAAAGAAAATATATTTATTTCAGGACTGAGATCACTGCTTGAAGACTTGAAGGCCTGTTGGTTGAAAGAAAATATATTTATTTCAGGACTGAGATCACTGCTTGAAGACTTGAAGGCCTGTTGGTTGAAAGAAAATATATTTATTTCAGGACTGAGATCACTGCTTATAGACTTGAAGGCCTGTTGGTTGAAAGAAAATATATTTATTTCAGGACTGAGATCACTGCTTGTAGACATGAAGGCCTGTTGGTTGAAAGAAAATATATTTATTTCAGGACTGAGATCACTGCTTGTAGACATGAAGGCCTGTTGGTTGAAAGAAAATATATTTATTTCAGGACTGAGATCACTGCTTGAAGACATGAAGGCCTGTTGGTTGAAAGAAAATATATTTATTTCAGGACTGAGATCACTGCTTGTAGACATGAAGGCCTGTTGGTTGAAAGAAAATATATTTATTTCAGGACTGAGATCACTGCTTGTAGACATGAAGGCCTGTTGATTGAAAGAAAATATATTTATTACAGGACTGAGATCACTGCTTGTAGACATGAAGGCCTGTTGATTGAAAGAAAATATATTTATTACAGGACTGAGTTTGTGTGTTCAATATTAGACATTCAATTTCAGCTAGTATACCATGCTGTATGTCTACCAGACTGATTGCTTATAATTGTTTCACATTTAAAATGAGTTAAACCAAAATGTGCAACTGTAAAGGAAGTAAAAGAAAAGGAAATACCAAAGCTCACATTGCCAAGAGGTGTTTGAAGTAATAGAATGTCATATATACCAGGACGTGGCATTATATAATGAGGTGACCAATTCCCCACCTCGAAACCTGTCCTTTCCTTTTAAAGTTTACAATGTGGGTGGACCTCAGAGTCAAATGTGATAACAAAAACTGTGCCGACAACAACTTATATATGTTACATTGAGTAAGCCAAATTCAGCTCAACATGACTGCATATGTTACAGAAACAATTCCAAAACACATGAGAATAAACATGGTTTTATAAAAGCAATCTCTTAAAATAGAGTAAAACATTCAAACAAATAGGCAACAACAGATCTTAAGAAGAAAATACATATTACCTGGTTTCATTAAAAACATAAACCACTATACAAGACGGAATCAAGGAATGGTCTCTCAGGCTTTGAAAGCAACATATTCCATGCAACATGCCACTGGAACAGAAATCAACTAAAAATATCTCACATTTAATAATTCAATCACTGTCAGCCGCTTGAGAACTAGACAAATACCTGAGAATCAAGAGGTAAAGAAAGGACGGTGGCGCAGGACAGGGACACACATGGAGAAAACCTGAGAATAGTATAACTAGAAGGTCATTTGCCTGGAACTGACAGGGGAAACCAAATAGAGGGAGATCAAACATACATGGAGAAGGGAATCAGAGACAGAGATGAATCATACGGGGAGGACTTCAGAGATGTCTTAGAGATGAATCATATGGGGAGGACTTCAGAGATGTCTTAGAGATGAATCATATGGGGAGGACTTCAGAGATGTCTTAGAGATGAATCATATGGGGAGGACTTCAGAGATGTCTTAGAGATGAATCATATGGGGAGGACTTCAGAGATGTCTTAGAGATTAATCATATGGGGAGGACTTCAGAGATGTCTTAGAGATGAATCATATGGGGAGGACTTCAGAGATGTCTTAGAGATGAATCATATGGGGAGGACTTTAATGATGTCTTAGAGATGAATCATATGGGGAGGACTTCAGAGATGTCTTAGAGATGAATCATATGGGGAGGACTTCAGAGATGTCTTAGAGATGAATCATATGGGGAGGACTTCAGAGATGTCTTAGAGATGAATCATATGGGGAGGACTTCAGAGATGTCTTAGAGATGAATCATATGGGGAGGACTTCAGAGATGTCTTAGAGATGAATCATATGGGGAGGACTTCAGAGATGTCTTAGAGATGAATCATATGGGGAGGACTTTAATGATGTCTTAGAGATGAATCATATGGGGAGGACTTTAATGATGTCTTAGAGATGAATCATATGGGGAGGACTTTAATGATGTCTTAGAGATGAATCATATGAGGAGGACTTCAGAGATGTCTTAGAGATGAATCATATGGGGAGGACTTCAGAGATGTCTTAGAGATGAATCATATGGGGAGGACTTCAGAGATGTCTTAGAGATGAATCATATGGGGAGGACTTCAGAGATGTCTTAGAGATGAATCATATGGGGAGGACTTCAGAGATGTCTTAGAGATGAATCATATGGGGAGGACTTTAATGATGTCTTAGAGATGAATCATATGGGGAGGACTTTAATGATGTCTTAGAGATGAATCATATGGGGAGGACTTTAATGATGTCTTAGAGATGAATCATATGGGGAGGACTTTAATGATGTCTTAGAGATGAATCATATGGGGAGGACTTTAATGATGTCTTAGAGATGAATCATATGGGGAGGACTTTAATGATGTCTTAGAGATGAATCATATGGGGAGGACTTCAAAGATGTCTTAGAGATGAATCATATGGGGAGGACTTTAATGATGTCTTAGAGATGAATCATATGGGGAGGACTTCAGAGATGTCTTAGAGATGAATCATATGGGGAGGACTTCAGAGATGTCTTAGAGATGAATCATATGGGGAGGACTTCAGAGATGTCTTAGAGATGAATCATATGGGGAGGACTTCAGAGATGTCTTAGAGATGAATCATATGGGGAGGACTTTAATGATGTCTTAGAGATGAATCATATGGGGAGGACTTCAAAGATGTCTTAGAGATGAATCATATGGGGAGGACTTTAATGATGTCTTAGAGATGAATCACATGGGGAGGACTTCAGAGATGTCTTAGAGATGAATCATATGGGGAGGACTTCAGAGATGTCTTAGAGATGAATCATATGGGGAGGACTTTAATGATGTCTTAGAGATGAATCATATGGGGAGGACTTCAAAGATGTCTTAGAGATGAATCATATGGGGAGGACTTCAGAGATGTCTTAGAGATGAATCATATGGGGAGGACTTCAAAGATGTCTTAGAGATGAATCACATGGGGAGGACTTCAGAGATGTCTTAGAGATGAATCATATGGGGAGGACTTCAGAGGTGTCTTAGAGATGAATCACATGGGGAGGACTTCAGAGATGTCTTAGAGATGAATCATATGGGGAGGACTTCAGAGATGTCTTAGAGATGAATCACATGGGGAGGACTTCAGAGATGTCTTAGAGATGAATCATATGGGGAGGACTTCAGAGATGTCTTAGAGATGAATCACATGGGGAGGACTTCAGAGATGTCTTAGAGATGAATCATATGGGGAGGACTTCAGAGATGTCTTAGAGATGAATCACATGGGGAGGACTTCAGAGATATCTTAGAGATGAATCATATGGGGAGGACTTCAGAGATGTCTTAGAGATGAATCATATGGGGAGGACTTCAGAGATGTCTTAGAGATGAATCACATGGGGAGGACTTCAGAGATGTCTTAGAGATGAATCATATGGGGAGGACTTCAGAGATGTCTTAGAGATGAATCACATGGGGAGGACTTCAGAGATGTCTTAGAGATAGGATACCTTAGGGTAAGTTTGTTGACAGCCTATGCTCCAATGAGGGATGATGAAGAAGAAAAAGAAAAACAGAGCCAGATGCTGCCTATATAATATCAAGCAATAGATGACAACTGATACGAGCATGTTCACATACCTTTTTGAACTTCTTCATTCTGAGTATTTTAGTGGGTTTGGATACCACTGGGTCATCTCTCTGAAAGCCCTTGGCAAGTTTGGGCAACAGTTTCAGAGATAATTTCCTGATGTCTCCGGAGGTGAACTGTTGGCTTGCCATGACTTCATTCAGTGCTACAGCCGCCTCATCAGCTGGTTCCTCCCCTCTCATCTGGAACACACATTTGTGACATGCAGTGCTCTATATAAGAATGATACTGGCTGTTATAGTTAAGCTAACACTTTCATCATCATCATCATGTGCCATGCTGTAAGCATGGTGGTCATGGTTTACTATCTCATACCATCTCTAAAGTCTTGGATCAGGTCTAGGTTTGTGTCCCGATTATGTCACATGGCCAAGTCATCCAGGTATTTATCTCTCTGCCTCCCACTTGTCCTTTCCCATCAATTTTGCCAGTTGTTTCTAAATTGTCTAGTTTATGTCTCCTCATAACGTGCCTAAATAAATATTCACTGTCTATTTAATTTCTCTAATCAATTTACGGTTTTCATTTGGTTCCTGTAGATCTGTCTTATTAAATTTTCTGTCTGTCAGTGATACTCTTTTCATCTGTTTCTTGTAGAACTGTCTTATTAAATTTTTTGTCTGTCAGCATTATTCTTTGAATTTTCCTCAGAAACCATATTTAAACTGCCATTAGATGTGTCTCAGTTTGTCTGCTTATTGTCAATGTTTCACATTTGGAACTCACTGGAACTAAGGACTTTCTATTGGTCTGAATGTTGTCCACGTCACAAAAGGCTAACTTGGCCATAGTTATTTTTGTTCTAGTCTCACAAGGCACCATCCATCAGATGTGTAGACTTTCAACACAGAAGCCACAACAAAAGGTTGCACAATTTATTGCCTGGCATATTGTGCTGCATCTTGTCAGGTGCATACTGCAGAGATATATCACATGAACTGAATAAATCAATGATAATTTGGCTGAAATACTTAAAATACGTAGTCACTGATATTGTTGGACTCTGGAGCATGTAATCAAAAATGTTAAATGAAAACTTTCAGTTTGCACAAAATTGGCTGGAACTGTTTATAAAACCACCCCAATATTTATCAAAATGAGGGGGAAAAAGTTGCATTTTGAGGATCTGCAAGCATCTTTATCATGTCAACAAGTCTCACTCTTCAAAAGCTTTTGTGTGGTCAGTGAAGCCAAGATGTAGGTCTTTATTTACTTCTACTCACATTTTACTGTTGTTTTATTAAGGAACTGACCCCCCTTTCAGCACGCTCACTGGTACAAGCTACCAACTAATGATTTATTTATTTAACATTATATCACGTATATATATATATATATATATATATATATATATATATATATATATATATATATATATATATTATATATGGAGACGGATTGTATTTGCAGCAAAGAACCTCAATGGCTCGGAAAGCTGAAGAAGAAGAAGAAGATATCACGTTACTAGAACATTATATACAACAATAAGAATGAGGCAAACAGCTTTTTTTGGTCATGTGATGAGAAGAGAGGCATAGGAGAACATCGTGACAACTGGAAAGATTGAGGGGAAGAGAGGCAGAGGCAGACTAAGAGAAATTATGCATGATGGATTGAGACGATGGCATGGGGCAATATCAATAGAGTTGATCCAGAAAACCAAAGATTGAGATCTGTGGAGTCATGAACGCCTACGCCAGCTGGCATGGCACTTGATGATGATGATAATCACGTTAAATCTTTTGGAGTTATAACTGGAATATACAAGGTTTATATATGGCTCAAAGGGGAGTTTATACTATATATATATATAAATATATCTGCCTGGTGGCAGGGCTTGATGTGCTTAAACTTCTAGTGAGCTGATGGTGGGCTATGGGGTTAATCTCCAAAACTGATGAGTTGGACTGCAATGTTGACTTCTCGTTCAGAAAACAATGATAAACTACTGAACGTAAAATTGCCTAGTAAATCAACCTGGGCTTGGGGTTGATTGCAACATCCTGCAAAAGCATGCAACATTTCAAAAAAGTATTATTTATGATTAGTGGCAACACTAAACTTAAACATAAACAAACAAGTCTTTGTGTAGGATGCTTGCAACATGGTGTTTGCTGTTTCTGCTCTTCTGTCTATCCACAGCTGCAGGTTCTAATTCTTGCTGTTTAAATTCATATGAGATTAATATAAAGATAACCCAAAGGCAAATGGTGTCACAGGGAGCAAGATGATTGGACTTCACATATTAGATTGATATAAAGATAAGCCAAAGGCAAATGGTGTCACAGGGTGCAAGATGATTGGACCTCACATATTTGGTCATCTTTCTATGAGATGAGGTGACCAGCTTCCTTCATCAATATCTTTCCTTTCTAGAAAATGTCTGACACTTACTGTCAGGACTGGGTCAATTCCAGAGTGGTGCACACTGGGAAACAAGAATCTGCCATCACGTCTTTCAGTCCCAGGCAATCGTTATTTTAACATAATACTAATGGTCAGAAGGAATTAACAGTTAACTGTCTTTGACTGAATGAATGAAGGTAACATTGAGAGCAGAAACATTGAAAGTAACAACTAGAACAGAAACATGTAATGGAACAAGAAGTACAGAAATGTTGAGTGCAACAACTAGAACAGAAACATGTAATGGAACAAGAAGTACAGAAATGTTGAGTGCAACAGCTTGAACAGAAACTTTGAATATAACAGCTAGGGCAGAAACACTGAATGTAAGAAGTATGACAGAAACATTGAAAGTAACAACCAGGACAGAAACACTGAAAATAGCAGCTAACTTGGAAATACTGAAAGTAACCACTAGGAGTGGAATGTTTAAAGTAATACTGGGGGGCTGAGTGGTCTCGAGGTATGGTGTCCGCCTCGAGTGCTGGAGGTCCCAGGTTCAGGCCACAGTGAGGACCGGGATTTATTTACAAAATCCACCTGGACTTCCAGTAATAAAATTTCCCCTGGTCTCTGGGTTGTGAGATCGGACGCCCGTGTGTATTGTTGCGCACGTAAAAAATCCCTTGGCAGTTGGAAATCGAAAAAGAGTAGCCAAACGACGCTGCCCGGGCAAAATTTCGAGTTAAAAATCTACCCAAAGTATTTCAGGATCCTCGCCGATGCAATGGAGTTCGTGCATTGAGCTGAGTTTCTCCAGACTCAGGTTTGAGTTAGGAGGAAAACGGAGCACTTATGGGTTAAACCGTGTGCCGTGATGTTGATCCAACGACTAAACTAACTAAAACTGTTTAAAGTAATAACTAGGAAAGAAACATTGTAAGTAACCACTAGGAGTGGAATGTTTAAAGTAACACTAGCTCAGAAATACTGAAAGTAACCACTAGGAGTGGAATTTTAAAGTAACACTAGCACAGAAATACTGAAAGTAACCACTAGGAGTGGAATGTTTAAAGTAATACTAGCTCAGAAATACTGAAAGTAACCACTAAGAATGGAATGTTTAAATACTAGCTCAGAAAATACTGAAAGTAACCATTAGGAGTGGAATGTTTAAAGTAACAACTCGGAAAGAAACATCGTAAGTAACCATGGGTGAAGTTAATTATTGTCCACGATGAAAGGAATCAAGGATACTGAAATCATATGCGACTTAATGATCAAAGGCAGAGGAGTGGCTGGACACAGATTGAGTTCATGGGCACTGCACAGGACAGTGCTGGCCAGCCAGGACAATAAGAACGAACCCCTAGGCTGGGTAGACATATCAGGGCAAGCAGACAGAAATACAGGTAATGGCTTCAAGTGAACACTTGTGCCCAAACACATCAACATGGAGTTTGGTGATGGGACTTACCACTTTGTTGATCCTGGTGTCCATCTTCTCTAACCATGCAGAGGTGCAGTCTGAGAAATCTGCACCTGGCTTTTCCCAGCCGTGCTCCAGACAGCGCCACCTCACTATGCCTGCAATGTGAGTGTACAATTTTCAAGTCAAAGGTTACAATTACAAGTGTCTGTTGTAATCATACAAGTGGACAGAACAGGCCACTGCCCAGGCAAAATTTTAAAATGACAAAATCTATCCACAGAAATGAGAGAAAACAGTTACAGCAAGTGTGCTTCTGGTATACACATAACTAGGTAATGGTCAATTTGACAAACAAGATGTTACAGTAAGTGTGCTTCTGGTGCTCGTCAATGTGACAGAGTGTGGGAACCGTGTTGAGACCTCTTTGTGAAATCTATGGGAGGAGATTGGAGCAGACATCAAGGTATGTGACTGAGTGTGGGAACTGTGTTGAGACCTCTTTGTGAAATCTATGGGAGGAGATTGGAGCAGACATCAAGGTATGTGACTGAGTGTGGGAACTGTGTTGAGACCTCTTTGTGAAATCTATGGGAGGAGATTGGAGCAGACATCAAGGTATGTGACTGAGTGTGGGAACTGTGTTGAGACCTCTTTGTGAAATCTATGGGAGGAGATTGGAGCAGACATCAACGTATGTGTCTGCAATGAAGCTGATCCTGTACAAACCAAACCAGTACAAATAGCATGTTTTACTAATGATCTTCCAGTGTGTATCTACACATACGGTTCAACTGAGGTTTACAGATTAAATAATGACTGCTGCAATTAAAAGTTATACAAAGGAACTTGAAAATCTGAAATTTGCAACAGAAATTCAAAACATCATGCTGCTGTCAAATATGTCTGCAGTACTGTTGCAAAGAGCATCATGAGTGTCCTGCAGCTGCCATCACAGCAGGAGTACATTGATGGCTGAGAAACCAGTGCACTATCAATTAGTGCTGCTCTGACTGTGCAATATTATATGTATGAGACTGGTGAGTGCAGTAATTGTTACAGTACCAAATTGTACCTTAGCACTGCAGCAGACAGGCAGCTTACCCTGTACAAAGCTTTAAATGATACCAAGGGACACAGACTGAAGAGAGGCAGGTCATGGGTGGCACCAGCTAGAGACACAATCAGTCAAGTGTAGAATAAGCAGTACAATGCATGGAGAAGAATGGGTCTCGGTGCCTCTTAAAATGGAGATTTAGTTATACTGAGCTGCAGGTTCCAAGAATGGGCATGGGTTCTACAGAAGTGGCCATGCAACAACTGATAGAAGATAACCCAAACCCTGGCAATGTAATTATTTATACTGATGGCTCTGTGGTCAGGGGTAAAAAGAGTGGGTGGGGTTTTATTGCAAAGCCAAATTGACACTGTTTAAAACAGGAGAGTTTAGCATACACTACTCAACATCTAGCATGAGAATTAAAGTTGATACTGTGATGGTACCTTCCAATGGTTTGGCTGGAGGACAGCACAGCCAGATATGTTGTGTTTGTAACAGTCCCAGAGTATGCTTCAGGCAGTGGAAACTGGAATGTTCCGGGTGGAGTGGCTAGCACTGTTTGAAAGGATGGCTCTAGCGAGCATATCATGGATTTTCTGCTCGGGGCTTACAAGTGTGCAAGGCAATGAACAAGCTGATAGATTAGCTCCACCCCCATCCAGTTGGTGCAGAGCCACTTTATGATGAAGGAGATGTGGTAAAGGCTCTCTGTGATTGTGTGGAGAGTGCAGCTGATCAGATAAAGAGCATCTACATCTGAAAAGACTGGCTCAGAAGGAAGTGAATAGAGGTCTGAATGACATTCAAAGCTAAGGGTAAAAAAACAGGTGGACTTTTAATAAAATTGCTACTGGAATAATCGGCATGGTGGCTTTTAAAAGAAGGGACCGAGTAATTAGTACCATTACTGGTGCATGCCTGTAGGATTTTTAAATGGGCTATGAAAACAAGGACACTTGCCCATACAGCTGACATGCAGTATTCAGGATTCAAATTGTGTACTTTACTTTCCATAGACACAAATCCACCACTTTACTGAGGAGTCCCCTGATGCATGACGCCTGTGTTCTAATTTCCTCTGTAAAGCATAAATGGTACCTATGGTGCTGCACATATGAAGCTCCTAGTTATTATCATCTACTTTCTGACAAACATACATAGTTGTAACCCTTTGATCATGTAATACCTTTATTGCAGGACATGACCATTTCTCTAAACACCATAAGCCCAATTTTACAGCCTACAAAGGACCACATTTTATGATAATAATACATTTTCAACCATATTTTTCATGGAATTATGGGATGGATATGTCTGTGCTCAGTAGTGGTAATTAAAAGTACTTTCAATTATTTTCTGAAATTCACAATGTATAAGACATACAGTACAAACTTCCAGTGTAAGCCACAGGAAATGTACTACATCTAATTTGTTTCTCTACATGACGCTGTGCTGCAGATGCTGTCTCCATTTGTCTCTCTGGTTGACCTTCTCTTGCCAGTCGTTGATTCCAAGTGCTTGTAGGTCTGTATATATATTATCTCTCCACCATCTTCTTGGTCTACCTCGGAGTCTACGATCATATATTTCCTGAGTGTAAGCGAGTTTTGTTTCCCTATTATCTTCCATTCTTTCTATATGCCCCAGCCATTGTAGTCTATTAGCCTTCATGATACCAGTGATTAGCAGGGACTTAAACAGATCATAAATGTCTTTGTTACTTCTTCTTTTCCACTCTCCACTTTGTTCTCAAAGGTTTGTAACAAGGCTTCATCTCCTTTCGTTGTACTCCAGGTTTCAGAGCCATACAGCACAATTGGTCTGATCAGTGTTTTGTATATTGTGATTTTAGTGTTACGAGATAGCGCATTTGATTTTAGTAGATGTTGTAGTGCATAGTATATCTTATTTCCAGAATTGATTCTAGTTTGTATTTCTTCCCTTATGATGTTGGAGCCGTTGAAGATTGTACCTAGGTATTTGTATGTTTCTGTTCTTTTAATGGTCATATTATCTATTTGTATGTGGCCAGAGTTTTTAGCCATTCCTTCTCTTGAAATTTCCTTATATTCTGTCACTTTGGAAAATAAAAAATAAAAAACTGGGACAGAAAGCCGGATCTGCAAGGACAACAGACTTTATCCTGAAAACAGATGATGAGCTGAGGTTAGAAAATATGGAATGCAGAAAAAGAGAAGGGAGGAGGAAACAAAACAAAATGAAGAAGAAGAAAATGAAAAAAAAAGAGAAAAGAATGGGTTAAAGCTATTCATTCATTCATTAATTCATTCAGTAGCATGTCCTTTGCAGAACCTGGCTCCCATAACTACCGTCCAGAAAACTTCTTGGTCATAAGCAAGATGTCCCGTATCCGATACACCCATCTGTGGATCATCTACCACATCCTGCACCTGTCTTCACTTCCTTTTCCTCGGCATATACCCCTCCATGAATGTTCTCTCCAAACTTTCATGGCGTTTCAAGTGATCAAAATATTTAAATTTTCTTTGTTTTATCGATTTTAGTGGCCAACCTTCTTCACTATCCAGATCTTGTTGTGTGGATGCATTTATTCTTTTCTTTATCCAAGATATTCTTAGTCTTAGAATCCATTTATAACACAAAAATACTCAAAGGTATTTTTGCGCTGTTCAGCTTATTTAGTAAATGTTCAGGTCTCAAAGATGCCTGCTCTTAAAAATATAACTTTTGTAGGACTATATTTTGCCTCATGCCACAATTTATTCAGTTGTTTTAGTGAAGATCAATAGATATGCACCTTTTAATTTCTTTCATTGTGTCACTATTGTTGGTAATTAATGACCCAAGATAATCACAATTTTCCATCACCTCCAATTTTTCATCATTAGCGTATATTTCTTTCTCAATATTAGTTTTATCTGTATGCATTATCTTTACTTTTTGCTATGTTAACATATAAGTTGTGATTTTCACTATTCTTTTGGGATGAGGTTATTAGGTTTTCTATACCTTTCTGTGACGTGGATAGTAATACTTAACATCAGCATATCAAATCTCTGGTATTTCATTATCACCGATATTTAGGGCATCATATTGCTCCTTGGTTATATCATCTCTGACATTTCTCATTATATTTTCGGTGTACAGGTTAAAGAAATAAGGGGACAGAACACAGCCCTGATGGACTCCTTGCTTGATGTCAAACCAATCTGATGCCTCGCCATCAATTCTAAAAACTGCTTGTTGATCTAAATAGGGACAGAACACAGCCCTGATCTAAATAGGGACAGAACACAGCCCTGATGGACTCCTTGCTTGATGTCAAACCAATCTGATGTCTCGCCATCCATTCTAACCACTGCTTGTTGATCTAAATAAAGCAATTTTTATGAGTTGTATTACATGTGATGGAAAGCCCATTTTCCTCATGATTTCCCAAAGTTTCTAATGTTGTTAAGTCAAATGCCTTTGAATAATCCACAAAACGTGAGAATAGGTTTACATTAAATTCTCTACACTTCATTATTATTAAATGCATGTTGAGTATGTGATCTCTTGTTCCTCTTCTTTGACTAAATCCAGCTTGAACCACGTTCATCTCTTCTTCCATTTTCTTATGAAGCCTTCCCATTATGATTTTAAATAGAATTCTACTTGCATGACTGATTAAGGCAACAGTTCCATATAAAAAAAAATTTAGTTGCATGTCCTCACAGGATGTAGCAGTCAACCCCAGCATTTTGGCTGTTGGTGATTCCTGGGCAAATTTTATGTTCAGTAGCAACAGTCTATAGTTGGTGCATAATTTCAGGTTGCCCTTTTTTGGGTATTGGAATGAAGATAGTTCTCTTCCAGTTGTTTGGCCATATGGGTTAAAGCTATGGTAGGAACAAGTGTAAGAGTTATCTAATTTTGGTTCATGCTGGAGAAATTATGCACGTGACAGCTTCAAAGGATGCAATGGTGTCCTTGAGTAATTGATCTTCTAGAGCAGTGGTTCTCAACCTTTTTTGGCCCATGTCCCCCTTTACCATATGTTCAGAACGTCATTCCCCCCCTTTCGAATTTCCTCCCTATAAACTCCCCCCCCCCTTTTTTACATCGTATACATAAAAATGGAAGCTAAATTTAATAATACATACTAGAACAAGTCTAGACATCTACATAAAAAGTGATTTTTGGGTGTACTTATGTTATAAAATGAATTTCATTAGGGCGAGAAGTGCAGAACCATAAAATTTAGAGGGAAAAACAATATCATGTAACTGGTTCTTGTATTAATGCGATCTTGTAATAATCTTAATTCCTCCCCTGGAAACCCTAAAATTCCCCCCTGGGGGGGGGGGGGGGGGGGGGGGGAAATTCCCCACCGCTTGAGAACCACTGTTTCACAGAGAATGTATGTATTTCTGCTATAATGATCATCAGGTTGTATGTGATAACATATTGCCTGAAAAAACAATTTTACCTCTAAAACCGTCTGGACAATTTTTCTCCACAGTCTTCCCTATCCGAGTCTGAGGCCATGTGATTCCCTTATAGCTTCTTTGGTCGCAAAATTTGTCCACCACTCCATTGGTATTTTCTTTATCTTCATATTCACCGTCATCATCATCTTCATCAACATCATCACCATTATCCACACCAATCTGCACCTCTGGAACCCCTGGCAAATAGTCATCTACTGGTGGATGTGTGTGTAGTGGTGGTGGTGGAAGCTCTGTCACTTGTGTTGTTGTCTGAACCGTGGACGTTGCTGGAATTATGCTTCCACTAGAGCTTGAAGAATGCCCAGGGGCTTTAGTTGAAGCATCAAACAAGCCAGGTTTGACCAAGTCTGTCCTCTCACTGGTAGACCTGATGTCATTTCCCTCTGTGAATAAACATGCCACATATACATATACTTGATGAATGAGAGAGAGAGAGAGAGAGAGAGAGAGAGAGAGAGAGAGAGAGAGAGAGAGAGAGAGAGAGAGAGAGAGAGAGAGAGAGAGAGAGAGAGAGAGAGAGAGAGAGAGAGAGAGAGAGAGAGAGAGAGAGAGAAGAGAGAGAGAGAGAGAGAGAGAGAGAGAGAGAGAGAGAGAGAGAGAGAGAGAGAGAGAGAGAGAGAGAGAGAGAGAGAGAGAGAGAGCTATGGATATTTAATAGGCATTATTTTAGATTGAGTGGCACCTTACAGTCTTGACAGACCAAAGTATGTGAGTTGGAATTTGGCCAAAATTCCATCACAATGCCTGGGCAGAGCAGTAGGCTGCAGACACTGGCGGCTCAGCGTCAAACCTCCGAGACCTCGTCTCCACTAGCAGGAGACGTGCGATGGCCAGACCCTAAGCCCTAGGGATTTGACTTAGAGGCGTTCAGCCAAATCCCGCAGGTAAGGGTCGTATACGCATCCAGACCACTGGGCGCGTACACATGTCAAACGCAAGTGTCTGGACCTTGTAAGCGTGTACTACCATCAGACTCCCCGCCTGACTCGTGCGGCTCCCGCGACCAACGAGAGTAGGCCCGCTGGAGATATTGCTCGTCTGCTGTGAGCAAATCTCCCTGTCTGTGCTTGTGCTCCCACCTATGCTACACCCTTCATGTGTCTTCACAACACACAACCCATAACCAAATATACAAGTTCATTAACCACATACTACAGGACATGACATCTGTATCATTACCAACTGCTGTATATGTCAACATAAATACTGATGCTCTTCTCATCAGCAAGAGCAAAAGACAACAGCACATATATTTCTGGTGACAGTGCTAAAGGAAGATGTTTTTGATGAGGATTACTACATGGACGTACTTGGACAGCACAAGTCAGGGAATAAACATGATAATTAGATGCCAAGAATTGATTTTGATCAAATAATTCAACAGTTGCTTCACAAAATAAACATCCACAAGAACACTACAGCAAGGGAAACTTCATCTTCAAAGATAACTATCTCAGTGAGAATTGTTAACCAAATAAGACCACAAGTCGTTCACTAATGTCAGCTTCTTATTGCATACAAACTGATGATGTTGACTCATATCTGGAACATGTCTGGTAATGTGTTTGTTTGTTTTAATTACGGCATTATTAGGGGGTAACGTCTTTCTCCGTAATCCTGTGTATTCTCGTGAGTAATGTAACCTGTGCGAGAATCGGTAGTGGTTCTCGCCGCGTTCGTAACTTACAGGGTATGAGAGCCGGTCGCTCAGAAAGCAATGGCAAACTACTGAGCGTAATCTTGCCTAGTACATCAACAGCAGCTGAAAAATGCTGATGTTGACTGCAACATCCTGTGAGGGATATGCAACCAAAAAAAAAAAAACATTACAGCATCCACACCATTGCTTACACGTGCTGGGAACCTTTTTCTTCCCATGCTGAGAACCAGAAGGTGCTTGCCCAAGGAATCGCTGTGTGGTCTACTGCTAGGTTATTTGAACATTAGGATTTAGAAATAGAAGTCTGAGCCTGGCCAAGGATTCAACACATGCCCCATAATGTGTGAGATGGAAATTATGACCCCTTGTCTATCTGTTTTGACCCCTTGTCTATCTGCTTTCATGTTAATTCTTCTGACAGATTATATCAGGTGTGGAAGTGAGGGCAGGAAGAAACACTCTTCATGTTACACAGCAGCATTAATTTATCTCAACGACTGCAATTATATAACGTATGGAAGGCAGGGTGGGAAGAAATACTGTCTGTGTTACACAACATAAGTTGCTATTCTCAAAGACTGCAATTATATAACGTATGGAAAACAGGTTAGGAAGAAATATGTCTGTGTTACACAACAGCAGTTGTTATTCTCACAGACTGCAATTAAATAATGTATGCATGGAAGGGCAGGAAGAATTACTGTAAGACTGCCATATACTTCTTCAACTTTGTACTGACATTGGCCCAGAAAGACAAGCATCCACAAAAATCTACTTGGGAAATGCAATCACCTCTCAATTACAACAGCTTATATCCAGAAAGAAAAAAAAAAAAAAAAAACAAAGAAATGTCACATTTCGTTGAAGTGAACAAGACATCCATGAGTGTCAACATGGCTTACTTAAAGACATATAACAAAAAAAAACTAAATGCCATTTATTACCAGATACTGTCTTGGGAAAAATACCAAGTTTTAAATATACTAGATCATAGCATCACAGAGAGAGGAGACCAATTCACTTCCTCTCAACTTATCCTTTCTCATGCATGCATCCTGCAAATTTGTCACATATGGCCACACAGTCAAACCCCATAGTGATGTTAATATTTCTTTGCGAAGAAAAAAGTAAATGAAGACAGTTTTAGTATAACAGTGTAGTGATACGGCTGTGTGTAGAAGGCTCGTGTCAATATAGTGGACAAGTCTCGTCTGTTATATAAACATTCGTTTATTCATTGAAATCGTACATCTTCTGACTGATGATGGTAAACTCACACATCTTTTCTAGTTGAATCCCAAGTCTTCAAGTCCTCTAGTGACGTGTGTGCAAGCCCTGGATACGTCTACCCATTCGTGCATACACGTTCACTAACTAATGACTTCCCAATAGTTAATGAATGCGCAGCATCCATTAACTCTCTACTCCTAAGCTCCCTTTACTGTTACATATACCTCCCCTTGTTAATTAAAGAATTTTTCTTGTAAAGGAAAAAATCTTTACTCCTAATCCCCTTACTCTATTCTCTCTTCTTCCTTATCTCTCACAGTTCCTCTAATCTTCCCCAAACCAACTCCAACTTAAGTAAATATTCTATTCTTTAACTCTTTCCCGTGCTATCTATCAACCCACTTCTTCTTCGTTTCTGGCCCTTCAAAACATAACATATTTAATAACATTTAAATCTCAACTTTATACAACACATCATAACACGTCTTCTTAATTACTTCTTCTCTTCTTAAGCAATCTGCTTAAAACTTCAAACGCTGTACTCTTCTGATACCTACTCCCTATTTTCATCACCAACCACACTAATTCTCCACTTTAATCAACCTGAAATCACTCTCACACGATAGAAAGACAAAGAATCGGTGGCCACCGGTATTTAAAAGAAGCAGTAGAACTCTTCCACACAAAGACCACACTCAGCTACATCACACACCCCCTTTACCAAACCATACTCCTTTACCCTCCTATGTCATTTGAGACTTTATGTAATAAAGTCTAAAACCACACTCACCTAAATCACACACCTTATGGTAAACGTTTACGCTGCTATCTACAGCATCAAAAACATTATTCACATCCAATTGTCTATATATTACAGACACTACTACTTTTATGTTTCTGAACCTTACCTCAATGTTAACCACAAAATACATCCCGAGGACACAATTAAAAATCAAGACCTGTTCCAATACAGATCACTTCACATAATATACCTCTCTTGCCCCCTTACTGTCCATTTATTATGGGCACAACTACTCAAATCTCCCTTCATGCCGTTACTAACAGCAACAATATCCTATCCCTGCCTTTAACTTTATCCCAGCCCATATATTACGGACTCTCAAACACCCCATGTCATTATGTCTCGACTACACACTTACACCCCTTTATTATTGTACTGTTATCCACAGTGTCTAATCACTCTTCAGATTTAAACATGGATTCAATTCATGTTTTTGTCTGGGGTAACCCGTTACCCTCTTCTTTGTGGATAACCCCGCAATCCTGTGTACATCATGGTTCTTCTGACCCCATGTAAACCATGTTTAAAACTTTCTCCTCATTTACCCCCCTGCTATATTAATCTTTTCTTCCCTCATATGGCTTCTAATCCATATATTTCCAATCAACGCTGACTTTAGTGTAACTCTAAACTTTCCCATAACCATCCATATACCGGGGATATGTTTCCACTACTTCATAACCATTTCAACCTCATTATGCTGATTATCACAGCACTATAATATACCCATGAACACATTATTCACCAGGATGATGTGTCTCTCTTCTAGTCTCCAGTTTATTACTATTTTCTGAACAAAGGACCCCACATAAATGTCTCTCTTCTAGTCCCCAGTAGTTTATTACTACATTCTGAACGAAGGGTTCCAAACAAATGTCTCTCTTCTAGTCCCCAGTAGTTTATTACTACATTCTGAACGAAGGATTAAAATAAAGCCCTATGTATTCTAGACAAAACCATGTAAATCAAACCTAACTAATTTCCAACATGTATTTACAAACACACAAGACAATTCACTTAAATTATAAGTTAAACGAGATACAATCAAAACAGAACATCATACCCCCCCAAACTTTTTACATCATTTATGTTTTCCCACATATTAATTAAAGGTATGATGATGACGGTGATGATGATTAAAATAATACAACATACATCCTAATCTATTGTTACCTAATACTACTGGTCTCTTTTACGGACCAATAGTTTGTACGTAAAAGTCTACGAACACACAATAATCCTATTCTAAAATAATAACAATCATTTTACAGGACCAAATCGAGCAACAAAAAAAACATATTATATATGAGGCATTAAAAGTCAGAGTCTATAAAACAATTGTCTTCTCTCTAAAGAGAAGGTCCTCAAAAAAATACAACTCCCTTCAAATTACTACATACAGTGGCCGATCAACCTTGGCCTCCCATACGACTTAACGTAACACATATCTATTTATACAAATCATTTCAGTATTTTTATAACCGAGAAAACAAAACACTTCACTGCTACGTATGTATATCTGTTAACTACAGACTAACTTCTTTAATTTAGAACAATATTTGTTCTCCTCAACCACAATCCTTACTCCACAATTGACCGTTCCATTTTCTGGAAGTCAAACTAACTCCTTATACATCACATTATTTGTAATTCAATCACTGTAAACTACAGGTCAACTCATTTCACCTATTATTATCTCAATGTTACCTCAAAGTACCAGTGGTCAATTATTTCCCTTGGATTTATTCCAAGTATTTCTACAACTAACTATTTTTATTACCGTTAACCACGGTATCTCTAACCTCTTACGTCCAACACAACTTTGTCTCTCACCAATACAACCAACTCTACTTTTTAAGTTTCTCGTCTATCCGACGCAATTTACTTAAACACATCATTATCTTCCAACATCTCACCACGACTACTCTAAGCTATCCTCAGGTCTCTCCTAGCATTCTTGTATCGTGACGATAATCAAACTGGTCATCCTTGTCGGAACACATTCTCCAACATTCATTTAACCAACCTTGTTTACCTCTGTACCTTTCACTCCATTTCCTATTTATCGGGACTCTTCCAGAACAGCAACCCACTCCACTTATAACTGACAGCAGAGCTCACTTTTAGGCATTCTTGCTTCGATGCATCCCTGTCAACAATACTAAACATATTTTATGAAACATCATTCAGAATGTTAACACTGTTTCCGTTATACAACTTCCATACTTTCCTTCCAGCGTCAGATATTCTAACGAAACGACATCCCAATTCTCTAATCACGTTCTTTCTATTTCTCAATTTTCGCATACCCTATTTTCATTTATCAACCAGTCTTCGTATATTCACACGGACAATGATACACAACCTCTCTCTCATCTCACGACTACTCTCGCATCGCGACAACCTAACGTCTCCATACTATTACTACAACAAAACACTTTAGACGCCACCTCAACATTCCAGCAATCACTCACCACCACCTAAGCGTATTGATCTCCTCTACACACATCGACACAAGACATATCAACGCCACTCTTACATTTTATCTATGTATTTCAGTTAGGCGACGTCACCACACCTCTCTCCTACTTCCTTCAACACGACGAACAGCTGTCTGACTACAGTTATACTCACGTTGAACAACGCACAACCAGACGAATAACTCCACAGGACTTTCACAATTCACTACTTCCTTATTTTTACTTTACTCAATCATTCACTCCCATACAAAGGTCAGACCCTATACATTACCTCTCGCACTTTTATCGCTTTCACAGCAGTATCTACTATCTATTCAAGACAACCAAACCTCATTCCGCTGAACCACTAACCTCGTAACTATCATTCTATACTCCTCCACACAACAACTTTCTCAGACTTAATCAACTCTTCTTTCTCCGCAAGCACGACGTAACTCGTATTCTTCAATTATCAACTTCTACAGTCTTTTACTCTTAATATTCTCGCGTTCAACTGACTATTTTACTCACAGGATACTCAATTCCTCCTCAATCTATATCTCCTCATCAGACATTCTCGGTTCACCTGTCATACAATACTATTCTTTCTTCTCAAACCAACAAGCAAAACTATCTCAGACATCACGTCATAGCTCTGAGTCAAACCATTTATCTCTCACCCTCTACTAATTCTGTGCTGAATCTACTCTATTTTAAGCACACCATTTATACATCACTCAACGTGATTAACTCTCTGTAACTATCCCTTTCGGACAAACTCATTTTATCTAGTTCACTCTCCCTACATCGTAACCAAACACAAGATTTCCTGTATTACGTATCCACGTAAAATATCAACAACATCATCGCCTACCCTGTACCATGCGATGCTACACCAAACAATTTCATGTCTATTTTAGACAGCTCAAATCGCAATTCTTCTCATAAGCCAAAACTATTTCATTTTCCTTCCTCACCCAAATAATTTTAACACCCATAGAGCGCATCGAAACCAAATATTTCGTCGTCTCTTAGTACTGACGTTCGTCTCGTTTCAACTATACCATCATCACTATCTGTTGTTAACCCGTTAAAGTACTCAGGTCTTAATTCTCTGAGTTTTCTTATGTTATCTTCTGTTGTCGAGGAGTAAATTCCCGCTATCTGTCTATCACTATTCTTCTTATTTCCTTTATTTACGTCGGTCTGCTCACCGTTTCCTGTCAACCTTATATAACGTTTGCACTTCCCCATCTCGTCTTCAGATGACACACTGACAATAGTCCCTTCATCAGATTCATAGTAGTAGTTTACCGCAGCCACGTCGACTCCATTCCCACAGTCACCTTTAGAACCTCTGTATTTCTTTCTCTTTCTTGGTATTCGTCTCTTAGTTTTCCCTACTTTCTTGTCATGTAAACTAGTATCTATAGTATCTAGTTCTCTAGAGCCACTAACTAAAACTCTGTCCGTCTGTCCACCAGCAACTACACCGTACGAGGGAACATCACTCTTCAATTCAGGATCTGCTCGTAGTGCAATTCTCTCATTCTCCGAATCCTCAGTATTTATATCTGTTTCAGCATCACTATAATATACGGCGGTAGGAATATCTTCTCCATAACTTGAACTCTGATAGCTAATATTCCTACACCATTTGGGAATTAGTTTCATGTCTATACTTGAGGTGTCAGTACCTCTATTAACTATCATGCTGCTATTTCCTCTTTCAATACCTCTCCTCTTTGGCTTCCCCTCAAAACTTTTCTTCACCCGTCTTTTAACATCTTTGGCACTTGTCTGTTTATCTTTCTTAACTTCAACCTTGTTTCCTTTTTCTAATTTCACCTGAGGTGTTTCCGCACTTTCCACCGTCTTAATAGTCTGCGTTCCCCTTACTATTTTCTTAGTTGGTTGCACTTGGGTATTTTTCTCTACAATTTCCACCTGAGTCTGCGTACTATTTTCTATCGTATTACCTGTCTGCGTCTGTGTCTCTCGGTTTATTTTCCTTACTAACACCGTCGTCTTCTTTTCCTGTTTAACAGTCATATTTGCAATCACCTTGGGAATAGTTGAATTTTCACTTACGTTTTCCACTTTGTTCTTTGACCCTGACTTCAAATACTGTCTCTGTCTCTTTTCAAACCAGTCGTTACGTCTTTTTCTAGCGGTTGCACTGTGAGAGGGCCAGTCCCATGATTTCCTTGAAAGGTTTCTCTCACGCCCATTTTTGTATTTATAACCACTATACCAGTCCGAGCTTTCACCATTTCGTCTGTTCTCACCGTCTTTTACCCTATAACCATTAGACTTTGGTTCATCATAATTATATTGTCTTCTGTCTTTATCAAGCAGTGGCTGTCTCCTGTTATTCTTTCTTACTCTATTGTAGTCTACCTTAAATCTATAAGGGTCCTGTCTAGTCGTTCTGTTCTTCAACGTTTCCACAAAATTCTCTACTTCACTAACTGCCTCCCTTAATTCCCCCAACCATGTACTAATACGTTGTAATTCTACATATAAATAACTCATATTTCTACTTTATAATTTCCATCAACTTGATACAATATTCCTACTTCTTCTTCTGTATATTCCTTGGTCTTGAGCTCAGCTGAAATACTGAGAAAAGAAGACTGCTTCTCTATTGTGCCGTGACGAGTCTGCCAAGCTGAAATATTTATACTTATTCAAGCCAACAAAAAAAAACAATCAATACTTATTAATATACAAAGGACGTTATCTTCTTCCTGAAATTCAACTCCTTTCTATCTTAAACAATTAATTATATTATACGTCTACTCTTTAACTAATTTAATTTAAACTTCGCTTACTCAGCCAACATTGTCCTTCGATTCCACAAACTACAAACGGACAAGCAATGACTTTCAGGACCTCTCAGGATGCTCGAGCAAAAACGTTCCCAAATCAGTGTCATTCCATATCACACACTGGGCAGAGAGGCATGACGGAGAAAGAAAATCCAGCGATACGACGACCTCACAGCAACGGTTAAGTTAAGATCCCCGATAATACATCAACCTCAAGGCAGGCAGGCATCTTGGTTTCCAGCATAGTGACGCCCAAAGACTGTGGTTTCTGACTAGGTCTGGAACAATTGACTGCGTTCAAAGAGCAGCACCTCCCGACTTCACACGATTAGACAACGATCAGAGAGCAGCTTTTCTCGACAATTCGCTGAAACAACATTATATGGCAGCGGCCCTGGTAGGTAGCCCGTTGAAACAACCGACAATGCAGGTAAAAATTGTAAAACGATCGAGACAATATTGACTGATTGATTGCTTGATTGATTGATTGATTGATTGATTGATCGATTGACTGATTGATCGATTGATTGATTGACTGACTGATCGATTGCTTTACTTTAAGCGTTGTCTAAAAATTTTGGAGTTTACCTTCCGACAAGCAAGGTCACCTTCACTGTATCTCAACCGACAACATTTAACGGTCTCAGCAAAACCAAATTTTCACGATAGCATTTCTGGAACTTCTATACGTTTCGGAGAAAAAACGAGCAAGTCAACAATGGATGGATTTAAGCCTGACGATGGCCACTCCGTTTCAGCACTCGGAACATTACTTGTTATGTGGCGTTCCAACAACAGTCAGTTTCAATTCACTTGAAACAACTTTGACTTGAGACAAGTTAAACAGACCTAATGTCTTCACTCAGCTGAAGTGACGGTTGACGACCTTGATTCGAGAATTTCAGAAAGTAAAAATCAACCTTGATTTAACCTCTAACAGTCCAGTGAGCTGAGATCGTGCTCATAAATTTTATCATTCTCGAGATTTCTCGGTTCCAATTTGAGCTGATCATTCAGTTGTATACATAATTTATTTCTTGTACCTCGGGACTTTATAAGTTGTAAGATGTATCTAGTGGTGACTACATCATTACATCATTTATGAACTTCAATGTAAAATAGCAATTCTTGACTTCTACAAAAGAAACAGCGTATATCAGCAATCAAGGCTCTATATACTGGTGAGTCAGGTATATAAAAAATTAATCAGTCTCTATAAATCAAGATTATCAAACCTTCTGACCTTGACTGAGAATCCCCTAACAAACACTGAGAAATCACAACAACTACCCCTGGGTGGGCTTTCAGTTGTTGCGTCTCTTATAATTTACTTGAGAACTTCCATAACATCCGTCTCCAGACGCAGACAAAACTCTTCGCTTTAGTCAACAATCCCCGCGACATCCCATGTTTGAAATCTTGAGGTCGACGGCACCAAAACAGCCTATATAACAGTGTAGTGATACGGCTGTGTGTAGAAGGCTCGTGTCAATATAGTGGACAAGTCTCGTCTGTTATATAAACATTCGTTTATTCATTGAAATCGTACATCTTCTGACTGATGATGGTAAACTCACACATCTTTTCTAGTTGAATCCCAAGTCTTCAAGTCCTCTAGTGACGTGTGTGCAAGCCCTGGATACGTCTACCCATTCGTGCATACACGTTCACTAACTAATGACTTCCCAATAGTTAATGAATGCGCAGCATCCATTAACTCTCTACTCCTAAGCTCCCTTTACTGTTACATTAGGCAAGATAAGAGTATAACAAGAATTAGACAAAAAAGCTTACCTAATGGCAGTGTGGTCACATTGACTATGTTTGATGTCATACTTGGACCATGGACATTGAAGCTCTTCAAAAAGATGACATAGGTCGTGTTGGGTTTTAGTTCTTCAATGACATAGGATCCCACCGATCTGGCATACACTAATGACGGTTCATTTTCCATGGCTTCAAATGAAAAATATATTAATTAGAATATAAACAATTCTAGATGAAATGAAATGGCAATGTAGAAGTTAAACAGAATTAGTGGCTTATGGCACAAAACCAGTACACAAATACATGTAAACATGTTGAGAACATGCCTCTTTCCTGTCACAACATATACATGTGAATCATGGACATTTCATAATCACACTGAAGAAAATCAAGGCTTCTGAACATAACTGATACAGAAGAAAGTTCTTGGAATGCTGTGGATGAAGAAGAAGGAAAATACTGACATTCTACAAGATATCAACAACACAGAACGTTGGCTCATAGACAGAACCATTTCTCAGAAACTTAAATACATATTCAACATCACAGTTGCACAGAAAGAACAGCTATGGAAGGCATGGTCCACGGAGGAAGAGGCTGGGACTGACCAACACAATGGTGGACACAGGACAATACAGGCAACCTGGGCATGAGAGCGCATGAGGTGAGGGACATGGTGAGAGATCAAAACTTTCCACTGCGTCATCATGAGAGCGCATGAGGTGTGGGAAATCATTAAAGATCAAATCTTTCCACTGGGTCATCATGAGAACGTATGAGGCGAGGGAAATGGTGTGAGATCAAATCTTTCCACTGGGTCATCATGGTATAGGCATTCATGCATCTCCACAGATCTTGGTGCCTGGTGTTCTGGATCACTTATGCTGATATTCCTCCTTGCCACCATCTCAGTCCATCCAACATCATTTTTCTCGGTCTGCCCCTATCTTTCCTGTCATAACAACGTTTTTCAGTGCCTGTCTTCCCATGACATGACCAAAGAACATTATCTTTTTCATATTTGTGTATCATGTTCTACTTTTAGTAGTCTTTATCAGGCACTTGTTAGTTACCCAGGTGGTCCATGGTATTTGCAGCATACAACAAAAACACACACACACAATGCAGATGCCAAGTCGGGTCAATTTGTAAGCAACTTAAATAATTAATATCTTGTACACCATTCTGGATGATAATTGTGCTATTTAATGTCCATTAATATGAAAGTTAATAGATTCCCTGTTTCTTTATTGATGCCTTTCCTATTGAATTCCCCACCTTCTTCATTGGGATGTGTAGGGTAACACTCTTATATTTCATATGTGTAAGTTATATGGTGGGCACTTTAGTGTCATCAATAGAGTGGAGGGGGCAGGGTTAGGCTGATGTCACTAGGACCAGGGTTTGATGCTTGCATACATCATCTGCCAACAGAGGACAATACTGACCACCATTCCTCCATGCATTCATCATCTGCCAACAGAGGACAATACTGGCCACCATTCCTCCATGCATTCATCATCTGCCAACAGAGGACAATACTGACCACCATTCTTCCATGCATTCATCATCTGCCAACATAGGACAATACTGGCTACCATTCCTCCATGCATTCATCATCTGCCAACAGAGGACAACACTGGCCACCATTCCTCCATGCATTCATCATCTGCCAACAGAGGACAACATTGGCCACCATTCCTCCATCATATGCCAACAGAGGACAACACTGGCCACCATTCCTCCATCATCTGCCAACAGAGGACAACATTGGCCACCATTCCTCCATCATATGCCAACAGAGGACAACACTGGCCATCATTCCTCCATCATCTGCCTACAGAGGACAACACTGGCCACCATTCCTCCATCATATGCCAACAGAGGACAACACTGGCCACCATTCCTCCATCATCTGCCAACAGTGGACAATACTGGCCACCATTCCTCCATGCATTCATCATCTGCCAACAGAGGACAACACTGGCCACCATTCCTCCATCATCTGCCAACAGAGGACAACACTGGCAACCATTCCTTCATGCATTAATCATCTGCCAACAGAGGACAACACTGGCCACCATTCCTCCATGCATTCATCATCTGCCAACATTTCACTGGCAACCATTCCTCCATGCATTCATCATCTGCCAACAGAGAACACTGGCCACATTTCCTCCATCATCTGCCAACAGAGGACAACACTGGCAACCATTCCTTCATGCATTCATCATCTGCCAACAGAGGACAACACTGGCCACCATTCCTCCATACATTCATCATCTGCCAACAGAGGACAACACTGGCCACCATTCCTCCATTATCTGCCAACAGAGGACAACACTGGCCACCATTCCTCCATGCATTCATCATCTGCCAACAGAGGACAACATTGGCCACCATTCCTCCATCATATGCCAACAGAGGACAACACTGGCCACCATTCCTCCATCATCTGCCAACAGAGGACAACACTGGCCACCATTCCTCCATCATATGCCAACAGAGGACAACACTGGCCACCATTCCTCCATCATCTGCCAACAGAGGACAATACTGGCCACCATTCCTCCATGCATTCATCATCTGCCAACAGAGGACAACACTGGCCACCATTCCTCCATCATCTGCCAACAACAGAGGACAACACTGGCAACCATTCCTTCATGCATTAATCATCTGCCAACAGAGGACAACACTGGCCACCATTCCTCCATGCATTCATCATCTGCCAACATTTCACTGGCCACCATTCCTCCATTCATTCATCATCTGCCAACAGAGGACAACACTGGCCACCATTCCTCCATCATCTGCCAATAGAGGACAACACTGGCCACCATTCCTCCATCATCTGCCAACAGAGGACAACATTGGCCACCATTCCTCCATGCATTCATCATCTGCCAACAGAGGACAACACTGGCCACCATTCATCCATACACTCATCATGCCAACAGAGGACAACACTGGCCACCATTCCTCCATCATCTGCCAACAGAGGACAACACTGGCCACCATTCCTCCATCATCTGCCAACAGAGGACAACACTGGCCACCATTGCTTCATCATCTGCCAACAGAGGACAACACTGGCCACCATTCCTTCATCATCTGCCAACAGAGGACAACACTGGCCACCATTCCTTCATCATCTGCCAACAGAGGACAACACTGGCCACCATTCCTTCATCATCTGCCAATAGAGGACAACGCTGGCCACCATTCCTCCATCATCTGCCAACAGAGGACAACACTGGCCACCATTCCTCCATCATCTGCCAACAGAGGACAACACTGGCCACCATTCCTCCATCATCTGCCATCACTGGCCACCATTCCTCCATACAATCAGGTCTACACAATGTGATGACCCATCACACCACATATCCACTTGAGGTTTGTTCTTCGGGGCATGTTTTAAAACACAGTTATATATCCTTAAAGTCTACTGTTGCAACTGTTCACTTGTGACTTACAATGACAAGTATGGCACCTTATGTGTGTCCCTCTATAAAATACCAGTCTCTGTCATTCTGTCATTTACTGCCAATATAGCACATTGCAGTGTAGAATCTTGAGCCTGGGGAATTAAGACAGCCTGGCTAATGCAGTCGCTGCAACTGTGCAGGTTAGGATTTTTGTGTTTACCCCCAAAATAACAAAATCCAACACCTTACTGAGGATTGAAACCCGGGTCTCCCAAAGGATAATCCAGCATTCTAGCCACTCGGTCAGCTGCTCCTCACACCACTCTCTATGCAGGTGAAATGTTCGGAGGTACATTAGAGGAATATCTGGGAAGTTTGTCACAACATGCTTGCAGGTGCCTTAATCTTGTAAAACAGATTGGAGATGTGAAAAGCTTGATGTTCTGTCCATGTCCAGTCCAAGGATGCTGTTGATCTACAAGTGTGTCACCCACCTGCTCAGAACACCTTTATTACTAGTGGCTAGTTTCAAAACAGTCATCCCTTACTACAAAACATTGATGAACCTCTGTGGTCATGAAGAAATCAGACCAATGCATTTCAAATGACAGATTGGTGATCAAAGAATGGAACAGAAGACTGGGGAAAGAAGTAGACATTTGAAGACACATTAGACAGCAGACACAAAGTAAAGTATCTAAGCACAGCTGACTCAAACCCATCTTCTCCAATGCCACCATCACCTCACTGAAGGACAATATATTGCACAATCTAATTTAATGATCTCTGAGAAAAATATCTTTCAGCATGTCGTCAGTAATGATGAAGTTTAATATCTTCAATGTATGTAGAATGTTATCTTTACATAGGCCATGATTCTCATGGATATAAAGCTTTGCAACAAACGTGGCTAAAATCGAGCAAGTTGAGTCTCAGAGCTATAAGCATTCAGCACTCAACTAATCATCATCATCATCATGTTCCACTTCTGCCGTCAAGTGTCGTGGGGAGGAATAATTTGCGCTCCAGCGCCCGGTGGGCGGCACTGGATAGTGTCATTCCATATTATTGTACAATGTCTTTGATGTTGTCAATCCATTTTCTTCTTGGACGTCCTCTTGGTCTCGTCGCAGATGATCTTTAATGTAAAGCCAGTGATGGTAGTTGTTGGTGTTGCATTCTAACGACATGGCCAAACCACTTGATCTTCTGCCTTTCAATAAAAGTAGCACAAGGTGTTGATCACACTGTCTGTCTGATAACAGCATTGTTTACTCGGTCTCGGATTGTTAAGTTGGCAGCTCTCCTCAGGCATCTCATCTCGCACGTGTTGATTTTGCAAAAGTGTGATTTGGATAAAGTCCAAGTTTGAGATTGGTATCATAGGGTTAGTGTAAATATGCTGTTTATTATCTGTCGTTTTGCAGACATGGGTATATTTGGATGTTTCAGTAAGGGTGGTAGTTGATATGTAAGTGCACTAGCTTTTTGACATCTGATTTTGATTTCTCTGTCCAATCTGCCATCTTCTGTGATCATACTTCCAAGATATTTGAATTCTTTAACTTGTTTCAGAGTTGTGCTATTTATCTGTATACTTAGTGGGCTCGGCGATCTGCTAACTTGCATTACTTCGGTTTTGGCTGTGTTTATACTCATATTGTATCTGCTGCAGGCTGAACTCAGATTAGTAATATTATTTTGTAGTCTGCCCTCATCGCTGCAAAGAGGCACTGATCGTCTGCAAATAGAAGTTCATTTATTTCCTGTGGATCAGTTGTTTCATCTGGAGTAAAGAGTTCTAAATTTTCTGAATCTGTTCTGTCAAGACTTGCTTCTTTGGATATTCTGTCCATGTAGATATTAAATAGCAGAGGAGAGAGCACACATCCCTGTCTCACTCCTGTATTGACATTGAACATATCTGATATACCTTCTTGTGTTCTTACTGCACTTTGGCTTGAGTGGTACATGGCTGTGATGTTTTCTAGCAGTTGCCCTTGTATCCTATAGTCTTCAAGGATGGTCCATAATTTGTATCTGTCTACTCTGCCGAAAGCCTTTTCCTGATCTACAAAAACAATATTCTGCTGATCACTATATTCGATAGTTTTTTCACATATTTGTCTAAGTGTAAATAGTGCATCAGTGCAACTTTTACCTTTCCGAAAACCGAATTGTACTTTGCTTATCTGTTGTTCAACTATGGGTCTAGCTCTTTGTTCCAATAGATTTGCGTACATTTTCCCTATATGGCTCAGGAGTGATATACCTCTGTATGTTTTGCACTCTCTCATATTGCCTTTCTTTTTCCATATTGGTACAATTATTGCCTGTTGCCAATCATCTGGGGCTTTTCTTTCTTCCCATGCTATATTACAAAAGTCTTGTTAGCTATTTAACTCCTAATTGATTGATTGATTGATTTAGGAACCGACATCACAGCATTCGGGGTATTCACATAAGCGCTCCGTCCCCATCCTCAGCAGCCAGTTTTCCCACAACTAATAATTGACATATATCCTGACGTGCACAGAATCACTGTTAATAATACAGACACAGATGATCAAAATCAACTATCTACATACAGCCAAAGCTTACAAGGCATGTCAAAGAAGGCCTGTCAGTTTCAAAATAAGATGCATATATGAGGGGAAGTGAAGTCAATAAGGAAGCCACAAATGGCTGTAGAAAAATAACTAAATATGATGATAACTTGAAACCAGTTTATTTTTATACATACATTGTATCTTTATTTCTCAACATAATTTCCACCAACATTGATGCACTTATCCCATCGTTTTATCAGTCCTCTCAAACCCGCTGCATAGTGCTACGTTTTCTAAACCATGTTTTCACTTCACATTCAACTTCAGAGTCATTCGCGAAACGTCTCCCGCTAAGGTGGGTTTTCAGTTTTTATGCTGACAAATGTTTGTCCCGTAAATAGTTGAGTAGAAAACGTTACGAGGGAGAGTCAATATGTAAGTCACACAGTCTGTGGGATGGCAGATAAATGAGAACAAGGCACGCTTTTCTATGCAGCGGGTTTGGGAGGACTGATAAAACGATGGGATAAGTGCATCAATGTTGGTGGAAATTATGTTGAGAAATAAAGGGACAATGTATGTATAAAAATAAACTGTTTCAAGTTGTTATCATATTTAGTTATTTTTCTTTATTAACTTACACTCATATCACCAACATTTTAAGCACAACCAATAGTGAACATTTATTAATCCTGTGAATTAAAGAAAAAGCAAAACAAACATTATGTTTCTTCTGCTAATATTTCTGGCTTCATAACGTGTCATTAATTATATCTTAGTTGTCTCAGGATTTCAGGACACCCTAACGTAATACTAATTCTGCAGAGTTACTGTAGCTAGTATCAGCTTGGCATTGAGCACATTTCTGGTTGATGCATTTGTAAGTATCACAACTATCAAACCCAGTTCCTGCTGCACAAGAAGAAGCACATGCTCTGTCATGTGTTTAGGCATCCTGTTGCTACTGGACTGCCTTTAATTTTAGCTAATTAGATTTGTTTCAGTGCATTTAAACACATTTGTAAATCTCAGGGGTGAAAGTAAAGCAGTGGGGATATCATATAATAATGGCAGAACCACAATTCACAGACTGATTGCTGCAAAGTACAGGGGACATGTGCGTATGTGGTCATTATCTTTCCTGTTGTATACCATTTCTGTGTACATGTACCCACATCAAAGTACAGGGGACATGTGCGTATGTGGTCATTATCTTTCCTGTTGTATACCATTTCTGTGTACATGTACCCACATCAAAGTACAGGGGACATGTGCGTATGTGGTCATTATCTTTCCTGTTGTATACCATTTCTGTGTACATGTACCCACATCAAAGTACAGGGGACATGTGCGTATGTGGTCATTATCTTTCCTGTTGTATACCATTTCTGTGTACATGTACCCACATCAAAGTACAGGGGACATGTGCGTATGTGGTCATTATCTTTCCTGTTGTATACCATTTTTGTGTACATGTACCCACATCAAAGTACAGGGGATATGTGCGTATGTGGTCATTATCTTTCCTGTTGTATACCATTTTTGTGTACATGTACCCACATCAAAAGACAACTGGTTTGCAGCCATTGGACCTACAGCACTTGGTTTAACATGGGCAAAATGCTGGCACTCCTTGAACAACCTCACACCAGTTTTGTGGACAAATAATATGTGCATGAAATGAGATCGTATTCTTTCTTTGCCTCTTCAGAAAAATTCTACAGACAACATTGAGCAGTGAAGAGATGCTCTTGTCAATTCAGACTAATTGGCTTGTGTTCATGCTGTATGCTAAGATATCAGCTGCATGTTTTGTTACTTATGTTCACAGAAGATTCCATTACCTATATCCTTCAGGTAGACAGTTGTTATTACAATAGGACTTGATGGCTCAGCCTGCTCCCACAAGATCTTAATTTTGCTGGAGCTGAGGGCTGTGACTGAGGTAATGTAAGGTGGTCTCGGGGATCCATCTAAGACAGAACAATATGTTTCTCGTTATTAATGCTGGCTAATTACAAAACATAAAAGATAGAATAATGAATTACACAGTTGCTTCATAATACTGAATACCAAAGTAGCTGTAATATATCAAATAAGAACACACTAAATGATGATCTTCAGCAACTCATTCTCTTCAGCATCATGCACTTTTTGACTTCTTTTATCCTGTTTTTGTGTGTGAGGAAGAGTGTGTTATATCTAGTTATACACCTGTCTGATTCAAGATGTGGGTGTGTCAAACTGAAGAGTGTGTTATATCTAGTTATACATCTGCCTGATTCAAGATGTGGGTGTGTCAAACTGAAGAGTGTGTTATATCTATTTATACACCTGTCTGATTCAAGATGTGGGTGTGTCAAACTGAAGAGTGTGTTATATCTAGTTATACATCTGCCTGATTCAAGATGTGAGTGTGTCAAACTGAAGAGTGTGTTATATCTAGTTATACATCTGCCTGATTCAAGGTGTGGGTGTGTCAAACTGAAGAGTGTGTTATATCTAGTTATACATCTGCCTGATTCAAGGTGTGGGTGTGTCAAACTGAAGAGTGTGTTATATCTAGTTATACACCTGTCTAATTCAAGATGTGGGTGTGTCAAACTGAAGAGTGTGTTATATCTAGTTATACATCTGTCTGATTCAAGATGTGGGTATGTCAAACTGAAGAGTGTGTTATATCTAGTTATACACCTGTCTGATTCAAGATGTGGGTGTGTCAAACTGAAGAGTGTGTTATATCTAGTTATACACCTGTCTGATTCAAGATGTGGGTGTGTCAAACTGAAGAGTGTGTTATATCTAGTTATACACCTGCCTGATTCAAGATGTGGGTGTGTCAAACTGAAGAGTGTGTTATATCTATTTATACACATGTCTGATTCAAGATGTGGGTGTGTCAAACTGAAGAGTGTGTTATATCTAGTTATACATCTGTCTGATTCAAGATGTGGGTGTGTCAAACTGAAGAGTGTGTTATATCTAGTTATACACCTGTCTGATTCAAGATGTGGGTGTGTCAAACTGAAGAGTGTGTTATATCTAGTTATACACCTGGCTGATTCAAGATGTGGGTGTGTCAAACTGAAGAGTGTGTTATATCTAGTTATACACCTGCCTGATTCAAGATGTGGGTGTGTCAAACTGAAGAGTGTGTTATATCTAGTTATACACCTGTCTGATTCAAGATGTAGGTGTGTCAAACTGAAGAGTGTGTTATATCTAGTTATACACCTGTCTGATTCAAGATGTGGGTGTGTCAAACTGAAGAGTGTGTTATATCTAGTTATACATCTGTCTGATTCAAGATGTGGGTGTGTCAAACTGAAGAGTGTGTTATATCTAGTTATACATCTGTCTGATTCAAGATGTGGGTGTGTCAAACTGAAGAGTGTGTTATATCTAGTTATACACCTGTCTGATTCAAGATGTGGGTGTCAAACTGAAGAGTGTGTTATATCTAGTTATACACCTGTCCGATTCAAGATGTGGGTGTGTCAAACTGAAGAGTGTGTTATATCTAGTTATACACCTGTCTGATTCAAGATGTGGGTGTGTCAAACTGAAGAGTGTGTTATATCTAGTTATACACCTGTCTGATTCAAGATGTGGGTGTGTCAAATTGAAGAGTGTGTTATATCTAGTTATACACCTGCCTGATTCAAGATGTGGGTGTGTCAAACTGAAGAGTGTGTTATATCTAGTTATACACCTGTCTGATTCAAGATGTGGGTGTGTCAAACTGAAGAGTGTGTTATATCTAGTTATACATCTGTCTGATTCAAGATGTGGGTGTGTCAAACTGAAGAGTGTGTTATATCAAGTTATACACCTGTCTGTTTCAAGATGTGGGTGTGTCAAACTGAAGAGTGTGTTATATCTAGTTATACACCTGCCTGATTCAAAATGTGGGTGTGTCAAACTGAAGAGTGTGTTATATCTAGTTATACACCTGTCTGATTCAAGATGTGGGTGTGTCAAACTGAAGAGTGTGTTATATCTAGTTATACACCTGTCTGATTCAAGATGTGGGTGTGTCAAACTGAAGAGTGTGTTATATCTAGTTATACACCTGTCTGATTCAAGATGTGGGTGTGTCAAACTGAAGAGTGTGTTATATCTAGTTATACATCTGCCTGATTCAAGATGTTGGTGTGTCAAACTGAAGAGTGTGTTATATCTAGTTATACACCTGCCTGATTCAAGATGTGGGTGTGTCAAACTGAAGAGTGTGTTATATCTAGTTATACACCTGTCTGATTCAAGATGTGGGTGTGTCAAACTGAAGAGTGTGTTATATCTAGTTATACATCTGTCTGATTCAAGATGTGGGTGTGTCAAACTGAAGAGTGTGTTATATCTAGTTATACACCTGTCTGATTCAAGATGTGAGTGTGTCAAACTGAAGAGTGTGTTATATCTAGTTATACATCTGCCTGATTCAAGATGTGGGTGTGTCAAACTGAAGAGTGTGTTATATCTAGTTATACACCTGTCTAATTCAAGATGTGGGTGTGTCAAACTGAAGAGTGTGTTATATCTAGTTATACATCTGTCTGATTCAAGATGTGGGTGTGTCAAACTGAAGAGTGTGTTATATCTAGTTATACACCTGTCTGATTCAAGATGTGGGTGTGTCAAACTGAAGAGTGTGTTATATCTAGTTATACACCTGTCTGATTCAAGATGTGGGTGTGTCAAACTGAAGAGTGTTATATCTAGTTATACATCTGTTTGATTCAAGATGTGGGTGTGTCAAACTGAAGAGTGTGTTATATCAAGTTATACACCTGTCTGATTCAAGATGTGGGTGTGTCAAACTGAAGAGTGTGTTATATCTAGTTATACATCTATCTGATTCAAGATGTGGGTGTGTCAAACTGAAGAGTGTGTTATATCTAGTTATACACCTGTCTGATTCAAGATGTGGGTGTCAAACTGAAGAGTGTGTTATATCAAGTTATACACCTGTCTGATTCAAGATGTGGGTGTGTGAAACTGAAGAGTGTGTTATATCTAGTTATACATCTGTCTGATTCAAGATGTGGGTGTGTCAAACTGAAGAGTGTGTTATATCTAGTTATACACCTGTCTGATTCAAGATGTGGGTGTCAAACTGAAGAGTGTGTTATATCTAGTTATACACCTGTCTGATTCAAGATGTGGGTGTGTCAAACTGAAGAGTGTGTTATATCTAGTTATACACCTGTCTGATTCAAGATGTGGGTGTGTCAAACTGAAGAGTGTGTTATATCTAGTTATACACCTGTCTGATTCAAGATGTGGGTGTGTCAAACTGAAGAGTGTGTTATATCTAGTTATACACCTGTCTGATTCAAGATGTGGGTGTGTCAAACTGAAGAGTGTGTTATATCTAGTTATACACCTGCCTGATTCAAGATGTGGGTGTGTCAAACTGAAGAGTGTGTTATATCTAGTTATACACCTGTCTGATTCAAGATGTGGGTGTGTCAAACTGAAGAGTGTGTTATATCTAGTTATACACCTGTCTGATTCAAGATGTGGGTGTGTCAAACTGAAGAGTGTGTTATATCTAGTTATACATCTGTCTGATTCAAGATGTGGGTGTGTCAAACTGAAGAGTGTATTATATCAAGTTATACACCTGTCTGATTCAAGATGTGGGTGTGTCAAACTGAAGAGTGTGTTATATCTAGTTATACATCTGTCTGATTCAAGATGTGGGTGTGTCAAACTGAAGAGTGTGTTATATCTAGTTATACACCTGTCTGATTCAAGATGTGGGTGTGTCAAACTGAAGAGTGTGTTATATCTAGTTATACACCTGTCTGATTCAAAATGTGGGTGTGTCAAACTGAAGAGTGTATTTATTGTAGGTTTGTTTCCTCTAGACAGGTTCCATCCAAGATAACAGCCTCTCTCTAACCTATCATCATGCACAGAACGACAATGATGATGACCACAGACAAACAGTTCTTGGCATATTTTATGTCCAAAAGCCAAACTCAGTTAACAGGTGACTCCACTAAGACATTCAGGAGACAACAGAAAGCATTTTAGCCATACAGACAGGAACTGATCAATGTGTGTTAACGTGCATGCTAAAGAATACTAGACTGTCATTGGATACCAGATAGAAGTTTGTCACAAGAAAAATATAAACGAATATGTGCCACTGAAATTACTGCAAAGCCAAGTGAACATAGATGTGACATTCACAATATAATCAGGAATTCAAAATTGCAATCAACTGAGCAGATATTTCTTGAACTGATAACTGAACTGATATGTTCACACTGTTTCTTCTAATCAATACAGAGGTCTATATATGTGTACAGAAAGAATGTAAAACCATCAACTGGGGGAAATTGCTCCATGGAGTACTTCATCATTGTTGATTTATTTCAGCTCTTGGGCTGACCAAGAAGCTTCCTGAACATTCCACTGCAGTCTTGTGCCCCTCTGTTAAATTCCACATTGTTAGATTTGTGGACACCTGTTGTATAAATGTTAACCTTGGTCTATCCTTCCTCACCCTTCCCCCCTCCCCAGTTTGCCTTCTAGTACTCCTGTTGATGTTTCCTCATGTCTTAGATGTGACCAAACCATGAACCATGACTATAAGAAGTCTTCTTTGTTCTGATATATTTTCCAGTACATCAAGTACCTAGCACACTGAAAATAATCTTAACAAAAGAAAAACAAAAGAAACATTATTGTATATGTTAAATAATATAATTCTATTCCTGACTGTCTGCTACCCTTTAGCGGGCAAAGCGTCCGGGAACGTTTCTACCCCCCAAAGGGCAAAATGTCTGAAAGTACCCATGACTATTATGCATTGTTAAAAACGCGATCTCTCAGCTTTCCGAGACTTCCAATTGTCTACTTTCGGTTTCATCGATATCTTGACAACGTGGCCACCATTTGCAAGCGTGTACTTTGAATTTTAACTGATTTTTAAAATAGTTTTTGTGGGTTTAACGCTTTGTATTTCAAAATGGATTTCGACGATTCTTCAAGTGCTAGCGGAGATTTCACTGGGTTCAATTTAAGTGACATTTAAGTGCACGAATTTGACTGAATCAGAGCTAGATATCAGTGATCAACGTTACTTTGCATTAGCAGTCGCGAGTCGGACTTTAAAGAATGATTCTGATTCTGAAAATGTGTTTGTAAATTGCTGTATAAATGACTGACAATCACAAACATATGTTGTATTTTGTAAATATTTGTGTTCATGTGTGGATTACCGGGAACATTCACATGAGTAAAATACTCTGCATGCTTTTTACTTCATTTTGTTTTTTTATTTAAGTAAAATCGGTGGACTAACACCTTTTATGTGATGATTTTACTAATGTAACCCGAAATTTTACCGAACCTCAAAATTCTTCTTGCCTGTTCAGGGTTACAAAAAACAGACAAACCTGTGCCCTGTAAAGGGTTAATCTGATTCAGCACTGCATGCATTTACAAGGATCTATACTATGTAGTAAAATAACTAACAACATGCCATCAATTACACGTGGTCAAACATGGACATCAGTGTGAATGTATATTCAAACTGAGGGAACATGACTATCTCAATTGTGGCACTTGTTGATTGTATTGTATATTAACACAGAAGGAGGTCAAACATTGCATTAACAAGACTTTAGGAAGTATGGATGACACTGTAGCAACTTTCACTCAAAAGCGGCACACAGAAAAAAATAGAAATAATAAGCAGTAGGAATTGTGAAAATATAAAAGGTCAGCTACAAAATAAAAGAACTTTAATGAAAGATAGACTTGTTTAAAGAAATGAGTTGGATTTTGTGATTTGGAAGCCCAGCGACAATATCTCTTCTTCCATGTTTATATTCATCCTGACAGATTTCAATGCTGCTTGGTGCTTATAGATTAGAACTGGTTCATGAATATTCATACTGTAATATACACTTTACAATATGAACAATCAATATCATTCATGTGCACAATAATAGCTCTAGTTAGTGTCTGGCAATGCTTGACATCAGACAATGGCTTGGCCCCTAGTGGTCAGACTTTGCTGTAACATAACATGGGAGAGAAACCAAGAGTAAGCTGAATAAGACACTGACTGGGATGCTACAATACACATATTGTGAGAGTAAGAATGTAGAAGGGTGACAATAAGACAAAAGAACATGAATATAGTCGACATAAATAATGAGAACATTACAGGATGGAAAGTTTTGAAGGTGAAAAAGACATCTTAAGGGAAAAACAATAGATTGCTAAATGTGCATATACAAATTAGGAAAAACCTTGCTATATATATTTTATTAAATTAGTGGAACACTCTCTGTCTTTCTACCTCTCTCTCATGTAAACTACTCAGTGATAAGCGTTACTTAGAAAGGTCTAGACATACTATGCCATATGGTCTAGTGGTTAGTGCACTGGCCTGCCAAGACAGTAGCCTGGGATGAATCCCTAGCAGAGGCAGGATCATTTCTACTGACCAGGACAGCTCTGGGATCACTTAGTCTAGCCTCACAGAAACGGGTCCTAGAAAATTGTCAGAATGTTCTAGAAATTGTCTCAGGAGAGGTGATGAGGAAGGGACCTGGCCACTCATATTTTTCAGGAGAGGTGATGAGGAAGGGACCTGGCCACTCCTATGCAAGATAACAGACAGAAAAAGAGGATAACAGTTGTGTGACAATAACAGTGACAGACCTAAAGACTCACAGATTAAAAGATAAGAAGAAAGATGTAACAAGAAACAACCATTTTTAGACAGCATAAACTATACATCTGCAGATGTTTCATGTACATCAGTTCACAATCAGACCATAATGAATGCTGTGGTACACACATGAATACACAGCTGCACAACATACTTCAGACAATAAGGGTTATTAAGAGCAGTGATTCCCAAAGTGGGTGATTAAAACAGATAATACCTTCCCCAAACAGTGGACTGATTCAGGTGGGTGCTGAGGTTTGAATTAAGTCATTTAATGTCAAGAAACAGGTGTACATGTATATGTGTATGTGTGTGTAGATATGGATATACTAGGAATGTGGGCGTAGAGGTATCCTGAGACAGTTTGGGAGTCACTGGTCCAGAGAAGCCCATTCATAAGATGACTAAACGTGACAAACAGCTGCAGCAGTTACACAATCAGTAGCAGTAATGCATTGGAAGTATAGACTTCTTCTCTTATACTAGGAGCGATGGTGCAATACAGGTTAATGTTCTTGTCTACTAACACAGTGGTCAGAGTTGCACATCTGTACAGCTCCAGGCTCCACCCAGCCCAGTAGCATGTGTACCAGGTAATGTGTCACATCTGTACAGCTCCAGGCTCCACCCAGCCCAGTAGCATGTGTACCAGGTAATGTGTCACATCTGTACAGCTCCAGGCTCCACCCAGCCCAGCAGCATGTGTACCAGGTAATGTATCACATCTGTACAGCTCCAGGCTCCACCCAGCCCAGTAGCATGTGTACCAGGTAATGTATCACATCTGTACAGCTCCAGGCTCCACCCAGCCCAGTAGCATGTGTACCAGGTAATGTATCACATCTGTACAACTCCAGGCTCCACCCAGCCCAGTAGCATGTGTACCAGGTAATGTATCACATCTGTACAGCTCCAGGCTCCACCCAGCCCAGTAGCATGTGTACCAGGTAATGTATCACATCTGTACAGCTCCAGGCTCCACCCAGCCCAGTAGCATGTGTACCAGGTAATGTATCACATCTGTACAGCTCCAGGCTCCACCCAGCCCAGTAGCATGTGTACCAGGTAATGTATCACATCTGTACAGCTCCAGGCTCCACCCAGCCCAGCAGCATGTGTACCAGGTAATGTATCACATCTGTACAGCTCCAGGCTCCACCCAGCCCAGCAGCATGTGTACCAGGTAATGTATCACATCTGTACAGCTCCAGGCTCCACCCAGCCCAGCAGCATGTGTACCAGGTAATGTATCACATCTGTACAGCTCCAGGCTCCACTCAGCCCAGTATCATGTGTACCAGGTAATGTGTCACATCTGTACAGCTCCAGGCTCCACTCAGCCCAGTATCATGGGTACCAGGTAATGTATCACATCTGTACAGCTCCAGGCTCCACTCAGCCCAGCAGCATGTGTACCAGGTAATGTATCACATCAGTACAGCTCCAGGCTCCACCCAGCCCAGCAGCATGTGTACCAGGTAATGTATCACATCAGTACAATTCTAGCACCCGTGTGTTACAGGGAACCAGAAGCGAAGCAAAGAACAGTAGCATTGAAACTGTAGCCTACCATAGATGTCACAAGAAGCAACTAAAGAGGGCTGGCATGAAGCCGGCTAACTCATTCGTAGAGCACTTAAGCAACAATATTCAACCATTCATGAACAAGTCTATAAAGGGTTTGGTGCTAGTTGGTTTTGGGCCATCCTCCATTAGAAGAAGAAGAAGAAGAAGAAGAAGAAGAAGAAGAAGAAGAAGAAGAAGAAGAAGAAGAAGAAGAATGAAGAAGAAGAAGAAGAAGAAGAAGAAGAAGAAGAAGAAGAAGAAGAAGAAGAAGAAGAAGAAGAAGAAGAAGAAGAAGAAGAAGAAGAAGAAGTTAAAGTAACATGTTGACATGCATTTTTCACATCAGTACAGGACTAGGTTTGACCCATCCCAGTAATTTGTACCAGGTACATATTCACAGCAGCTTGGCCCTAGGCTTGACTCAGTGCAATAATATGTGCCAGGTAATTTTAATGGATATCTGGATATCTTCTAGAAAAGAAGGCGATGAGAAAGGGATTTGATCATTTCACCTCATTATGCCATGGCTCAGTATGTGTGAAGGCCTAACACTTCACACCCTTACAGCAGTATCAGAAACGTGATTACCTCCTCTTGTATGCTATCAGGAAAGTAATGGACCAGATTCCACAGCTAGAGGCATGCTGGGTATATCATGCTTGTTTCATACTTCTATAGACAAATGGATGCTAGAGAATTGATGTGGTCAATACCATGCCAGCCACTTGTACACCCTTGAACATTTCCTAGTACCTATGTTAGGCTGGGTCAACCTGGGAATGCAGGTCCTAGTACCTATGTTAGGCTGGGTCAATCTGGGAATGCAGGTCCTAGTACCTATGTTAGGCTGGGTCAATCTGGGAATGCAGGTCCTGGTACCTATGTTAGGCTGGGTCAACCTGGGAATGCAGGTCCTAGTACCTATGTTAGGCTGGGTCAATCTGGGAATGCAGGTCCTGGTACCTATGTTAGGCTGGGTCAACCTGGGAATGTAGGTCCTAGTAACCATGTCAGGCTGGGTCAACCTGCGAATGTAGGTCCTAGTACCTATGTTAGGCTGGGTCAATATGGGAATGCAGGTCCTAGTACCTATGTTAGGCTGGGTCAATATGGGAATGCAGGTCCTAGTACCTATGTTAGGCTGGGTCAACCTGGGAATGTAGGTCCTAGTACCTATGTTAGGCTGGGTCAACCTGGGAATGCAGGTCCTAGTACCCATGTTAGGCTGGGTCAACCTGGGAAAGGAGGTCCTAGTACCTATGTTAGGCTGGGTCAATCTGCGAATGTAGGTCCTAGTACCTATGTTAGGCTGGGTCAACCTGGGAATGCAGGTCCTAGTACCCATGTTAGGCTGGGTCAACCTGGGAAAGGAGGTCCTAGTACCCATGTTAGGCTGGGTCAACCTGGGAATACAGGTCCTAGTACCTATGTTAGGCTGGGTCAACCTGGGAATGTAGGTCCTAGTACCTATGTTAGGCTGGGTCAACTTGGGAATGCAGGTCCTAGTACCCATGTTAGGCTGGGTCAACCTGGGAATGCAGGTCCTAGTACCCATGTTAGGCTGGGTCAATCTGGGAATGCAGGTCCTAGTACCTATGTTAGGCTGGGTCAATCTGGGAATGCAGGTCCTAGTACCTATGTTAGGCTGGGTCAATCTGGGAATGAAGGTCCTAGTACCTATGTTAGGCAGGGTCAATCTGGGAATGCAGGTCATAGTACCTATGTTAGGCCAGGTCACCCTGGGAATGCAGGTCCTAGTACCCATGTCAGACTGGGTCAACCTGGGAATGCAGGTCCTAGTACCCATGTTAGGCTGGGTCACCCTGGGAATGCAGGTCCTAGTAACCATGTTAGGCTGGGTCAATCTGGGAATGCAAGTCCTAGTACCCATGTTAGGCTGGGTCAACCAGGGAATGCAGGTCCTAGTACCCATGTCAGACTGGGTCAACCTGGGAATGCAGGTCCTAGTACCCATGTCAGACTGGGTCACCCTGGGAATGCAGGTCCTAGTAACCATGTTAGGCTGGGTCAACTTGGGAATGCAAGTCCTAGTACCCATGTTAGGCTGGGTCAACCAGGGAATGCAGGTCCTAGTACCCATGTTAAGCTGGGTCAACATGGGAATGCAGGTCCTAGCACCCATGGTAGGCTGGGTCAACCTGGGAATGCAGGTCCTAGTACCCATGGTAAACTGGGTCAACCTGGGAATGCAGGTCCTAGTATCCATGTTAGGCAGGGTCAACCTGGGAATGCAGGTCCTAGTACCTATGTTAGGCTGGGTCAACCTGGGAATGCAGGTCCTAGTACCCGTGTTAGGCTGGGTCAACATGGGAATGCAGGCCCTAGCACCCATGTTAGGCTGGGTCAACATGGGAATGCAGGTCCTAGCACCCATGGTAGGCTGGGTCAACCTGGGAATGCAGGTCATAGTACCCATTGTAGGCTGGGTCAACATGGGAATGCAGGTCCTAGCACCCATGGTAGGCTGAGTCAACCTGGGAATGCAGGTCCTTGTACCCATGTCAGGTCGGGTCAACCTGGGAATGCAGGTCCTAGTACTCATGTTAGGCTGGGTCAATCTGGGAATGCAGGTCCTAGCACCCATGTCAGGCTGGGTCAACCTGGGAATGCAGGTCCTAGTACCCATGTTAGGCTGGGTCAACCTGGGAATGCAGGTCCTAGTACCCATGTTAGGCTGGGTCAATCTGGGAATGCAGGTCCTAGTACCCATGTTAGGCTGGGTCAATCTGGGAATGCAGGTCCTAGCACCCATGTCAGGCTGGGTCAACCTGGGAATGCAGGTCCTAGTACCCATGTTAGGCTAGTTCAACCTGGGAATGCAGGTCAATTACACAAAGATCCCAGTGTCAATGGGGATTTCGAACACAAGACTGCCAAGCTAGCAAATGTGTGTGCTAGCCACCGCTGTGATTAAATCTGCTGAGGATTACAAACTTTGCATGCCGTGAGACAATAATTCCCCATGATGATGGTAGACAGTCAACACCCACATCTTGCAATCACTGCTCCAAAAACCGAGTCAGTACCAGTTACCTGTTCTTCAAGTCATACAAGAGTGAACAACCTGAATCAATGGGATACAACAACAAACACAACAATAGCAGTAGCAGCAGCAACAAGAGGCTTCATTCTAAATGTGTAAAAGTTGAGTTCAGTCTGCAGATAACTATCAGTAAACTATCAGTTTACAGCAGAAATTTAATGAAACATTAAACACATTAAAATAAAAGGAATAATTAACAAAAGTACTAGGAATTATGAAATCATAAAAGGCAGAAGTGTAAAAGAAGAATTCATATATAAGATGAAAAATTAGATCTAATGCGGGACATAAAACAAGGAATAAGCTGAATATGAAATATTACAGGGAGACTACAATGTAAACAATAAAAGAAATAAATATGTATGGCAGACGAGTTTGAGCTAACTATCAGTTTAATTGTCTGGGAGACACAAGTACATCACCTTTGTTTGTCAGACCACTGATTTCTATACGATGTACTTACTGAGTTTCAGTTGTGGCTGAATGGGGGTCGTTGCTGTCATGGTGGTTTTAAAGTGTGAAGTTTCAAGGGCAGCTGAAAATATCATGCACATTCAGAAAACATATGCTCATGCAAGCGCAATCTACAGACATCAAGTGAAATGCACCAAAATATGTTCACACAACATTTATAAGCAGTGAAAATAAGACATATGTATGTGAACACCAAAATAAAATAAGACTTTATAGAAGCTTAAGGAGGGGATATCAGACGATAGGTACAACAATGATCTTGCAATAGCTAATAGCAAAGTAAGTTGTCATACTGATAGTTGTTGTAAAATAAGTAGTAATTTTAATAATTTATGTACGTCTGCTTAGAAATTCAGTAGTAATTATAATAGCTGCTACATGTATATATGTAATGTAAGTAGTCTGTCTACCTGTAAATTAGTAATAGATAGTTGTTGCATATGTGTTTGTAAAATAATAAGTGGCAGCTGGTCCATGTTGTTTGTATAGTAGTAACAGATAGTTTTTGTCTGCTGTAAAATAAGTAGTAATTACCTGTTAAGTGTCTACATGTAAAGCAGTAACTGGCAGTTGTTGCAAGTCTATATTGTAAACAAAAATATGACAGTTACTCCCCATCTACTTGTAAAGTTGTATCTGACCTCTGCTGCATGTCTATTGTAAAGCAGTTAACTGACAGTTAGTGCACTCTACTTGTAAAATATTCACTGGCAGCTGTTTAATGTCTGCTTGTAAAGAAGTAACTGACAGATGTTGCAAGTCTACTGGTAACATGAGAAGTATTTATGATAGCTGTGGCATATCTACTGGTAACATAATAACTGACAGTTGACATATTCTTGTAAAGTAGTAGGTGATAACTCTCGCACGTCTACTAGAAAATCAAACTCTGAAGTGCTTTGGCCACATTAAATGTCATAGTGGTATAGAAAGAGCAGTAACGGAAATCATGATTCCTGGAGTACTGTTAAGGGGCCAAACAAGATTGTGGTGAATACAAGACATTAAAAAAGCATTGACTATGCCAGTGACAGCGGTGGAAGAACCGCCAATGATTGGGCTGTCATGTGGCAGACACTTGGCAGAGGACATGCACCATAATTTTTTTTTCCGCGTTTCCATCCTGTTTCAGGATATTGCGGTCAACACCAGCATCTTTCAGCTGTATGTTGATTCCTAGGCTAGATTACGCTCATCAGCACGCCACGACTTTCTGAGCGACCGGCTCCATACTCTCATGTCACTTTTGCGATTCGAACCACTGCCAACTCCCGTCGCGCCACGCGACGAGAGCACTCGGGGCCAGCGGAGAAAGCCGCCAACCCCCCGGCTGGAGACAATAATGTCACAGCACTGTGTGATGAATCTGTGGGACATTAGCAGATGGTTTTCAACTGGAGACAGACAATGCTTCTGCTGAGTTGTGGAGAAATACATAACAACCTCCAACATGAATCAGCCAGCCAGTTACACCAGTCCCAGAATGGCTACTGGAGATATGACTGGATTCATCTGGGCAGTTATTTTGCTAGATTCTCAATCTTTGCTGTGAACAGTTTAAAACTGGTGGACAAACTACGGCCCCTGGGCAGCATGCGGCCCGGCAACTTTTATTATGTGGCCCTTGAGAGCATTTAGAAATTAAAATTTTTTACTTCATTTTTAAGTTATTTTGTTGAATTTTACAGAATTGCATGAACCATTATGATTGTTTTAACATTTTTGATAAAATTTTTTTCTAATTTGCTATTTTTGTAAACAGTCCTTGACCTTCGTAATGTAATGCTAAAATGCAAATTTATCGATTTTAATATAGAGAAATATTTATCGACGTGTAAAAATTTAATAAGGATGATTTTATGAAAAACGTATATTTCTCCGGTGAATAAAATGATTTACTTTGCAAGAAAATATTAAATTTAAAAGTTTTTTGCTGTTATACATTATTTCCACATTTACAATGTTCAAATTAATTTATCTGTTGTAGTTTACAAAAATGTTTGCATATCCTTTACAGGACATCACTGTCAACATCAGCATCTTTCAACTGGTTGTTGATTTCTTGGCAAGATTACGCTCAGTAGTTTGCCATTGCTTTCTGAGCGACCGGCTCACATACCGCTACCGATTCTCACCGTCGTCACGCTACTCACGAGAGTATGCAGGATTACGGAGAAAGTCACTAACCCCTAGGCCAGGAAGACCGGCATCTGTTGTAGTAGTGTTGATATATTTCTGAAATTTATTCTGAGTTTTCCGAACATTGTATTTTCACACACAGCCGGAAGTAGGTTTTGTTTCATTTCCTTTTTAAAGTTTTGTAAAATTCTAACTGTTAGAATTTTATTAAAATAATGAGTGTCACTAAAAAAACTTAATATTGAAGATGAATGCTGTGTTTTTAATGATGAATGGACAACTAAGTACTGTTTTATAAAAGTAGGTAGCAAATCAGTTTGCTTGTTGTGTCATGAGTCAGTTGCTGTCTTCAAGGAGTACAATTTAAAAAGACATTATCAAACAAAACATTCTGATTTTGGATACAAATTAACAACCGAAGATAGGGAAAGGAAATGCCTGGAGTTGGTGAAAAATTTGGAGAATCAGCAAATTGTTTTCACTGAACAGTCTTCAATTTAAGATACTGCAACAGAAGCTAGTCTTGAGCTGTCAAACAGAATTGTAAAACAGAACAAGCCATTTTCTGATGGCGAGTTCATCAAGGAATATTTGCTAGATGCAGCAAACATTTGACAAATTACTTTATCAAGGAGAACTGTGCTCAGACGTGCTGACAAGATCAATGACAATTTGATGCATAAACTTCAAGATGCAAGTAAACAAATTTTGTGGTACTCTCTTGCATTGGATGAGAGTAACGATGTACATGATACTGCCCAATTATTGATATTTATACGTGGAATAAACACTTCTTTCAAACTCACTGAAGAGTTAGTGAGTGTTGAGTCATTCAAAGACAAACCACAAGCCATGATATATTCAATGTTACTAACTGTATTGAAAGAACTGGGTTAGTTTGGAACAAGATGGCAAGTGTTACAACTGACAGAGCTCATGCTTTGACTGGAAAAAATGTAGGTCTGGTAAAGTTGATAAGTGATCAGATTAAAGCAGAATATCCTCACCACACATTATTACTACTTCACTGTGTGATCCATCAAGAAAGTCTGTGTAAAACGGTTTTGAATATCTTGCATGTTATTGACCCAGTTGTCAGTGTCACAACCTCATCAGATCTCTTTCTCTCTCTCTGATCATGTTCCTCTTGCACCCTGCGGTGTCGAGGTGAAGTATAAACAGCGGGAGAGTGCCTGCTAATGGGTTTCATGTATCGATATTCCCATGGACTCTGTAATTCCCTGCGTCCATCGTTTACGTGGTCGGCCTCTTCTTCTGCTTCCCTCTGGTCTGTACATCATTGCTTGTTGTGGTATACTGTTAGTTGGTAACCTACTTTCATAGCCAAACCATTTGACTTGCTTCCTTCTAATAAAATCTAGTGCAGCTATAACCTCCACTTTAGTCCTAATTTCTTCATTTCTGATCTTATCTCTTCTTAATAAATTGAGTATTCTTATCAGGAATCTCATTTCTGTTGTTGTGATTTTTATTTTCTCTTTTTCTGTCATTGTCCAGGTTTGGCATTGGTAACATAGAGTTGGTAGGAAGATTGTGTTGTAAAGTGCTTTCTTAGTAGGTATTGATACACTGATTTCTTCATTTCTGATCTTATCTCTTCTTAATAAATTGAGTATTCTTATCAGGAATCTCATTTCTGTTGTTGTGATTTTTATTTTCTCTTTTTCTGTCATTGTCTAGGTTTGGCATTGGTAACATAGAGTTGGTAGGAAGATTGTGTTGTAAAGTGCTTTCTTAGTAGGTATTGATACATGTTTGTTCTTTAGTATTGGTGCCATTTGTCCAATGAGTTGGTTTGCCTTATTGCATCTATTTTCGATCTCATCTTCTGATTTGCCATTTGATGATATTATATTTCCTAGGTTCTTAAAACTCTTTACTTGTTTCAAGGGATGTTCATTTAGGTGAATCATTGTTGCTTTTTCTTCTTTAGTTATAGTCTGTTTTACTTGTGCTAATTTTCATGTTATGTTCCCTACACATTTCGTTTAGACTATTCATATGGTCTTGTAATTCAGCTTCTGATTTTGCTATTAGTACCTGGTCGTCCGCAAACAGGAGTTCCTCATCCGATCAAAAGGATTTAATCACAGACAGTTCAAGGCATTGCTTGACGATTTGGAAACTGAACATTCCGATGTCCTGTACCACACCAGTGTTCGATGGCTGAGTCTCAGCAAGGTGTTGAGGTGAGTATGGAACCTCAGAGAAGAAATAGTGATGTTTCTAGAGATGAAGGGCATTGAATGTGACTTTAATACTAACATTGTCAATAAAGAGTGGAAGTTAGACTTTATGTTTGCCATTGAAATTATGGAAAAGTTAAATGAACTGAATGTCAAACTTCAGGGCAATGGTGTGTTTGCACATGGACTGTATGTACATGTAAAATCATTTCAGGCAAAACTCTCACTGTTCTCCAGACAAGTGAAAAAAGGTTTTGTCACTTCCCTTTCCTTGAAACAAGAAACCATTTCTGGTGAAATGACTGAAAAGTACAAAGCCCAATTAGACGCATTGATTGAAGAATTTGGATGGAGATTCCAAGATTTCAAAACCTTAGAGCCACAGTTCAATATTCTCAGTTCCCCATTTAGTGCAGAAGCTGATACAGCCACAGAGGACATACAGTTGGAGCTGCTTGACTTACAAGCAGATCATGTCCTGAAAGAGAAATTCAAGTCAGATGGTTTGATGGATTTCTATGGATCTTTTATCAGAAAAATCATTTCCCAGCTTGAAAAACTTTGCGTCTAAACTTTTATCATTGTTTGGATCAACATACAATTTCGAACAAGCATGTTCTTGCTTGAAGATCAACAAATCTAAGAATAGGTTTTTATTGTCAGACTGCAGCTTGCATACTGTCATGCAAACTTCAACGAGTATACTTGCCCAGGTTTCAAGAATATTATCAAAAATTGCAAGCAGTTACACACTTCTCATTAGAAATCAACAATTGTAGTGACAATGTAGTCGGTGTGTGTCTAAATTAAATCCATTGACAGATAATTTTTAAAACATTATTATAATAACAAATTGTAAAATCTTGTTAACAAATTAGTAAAAGTGTTTGTCCATATTGTAAAATATAATGTATAAGTAAAATAAAATTGCAATAATTAGTTATTTATACTGTTTAGTAACCTATAAATAATTCATAATTACTTATTGATAGATTACTGTAAACAAAATGGGCACAATATATATATATATATATATATATATATATATATATATATATATATATATATATATATATATATATATATATATATATACACACACACGCGCGTGCAAACACCCCCCCACCCCCCCTCCTTTTCCCAATAGCTTTACATTTGTCAATATAGCCCTACACACAAAAAGTTTGCCCACCCCTGGTTTAAAACATACTGCACCCGTTTAAAATTCATCTAGAGGTTAAATCAATCTTCTGGGTGCACTGAAATGAAAGAACTGTTTCACAGACAAAGATAATGGATCAGGAGGAATACATAATCAAGAAGTAATCAACCACTGCCTACAGACACAGAATACTGGATGAAACAAGCCTCATACTGCTGACAAATGGAATCAGATGAGGCAATAGTGCAGGACCATTTAAGGGTGAGAGCACGTGTGTAGGCATTGCTAGAACAATGGCAAATGAGAAGAAGAAGAAGAAGAAGAAGAAGAAGAAGAAGAAGAAGAAGAAGAAGAAGAAGAAGAAGAAGAAGAAGAAGAAGAAGAAGAAGAAGAAGAAATATTTCTTGCTTGTGACAATACCACCTACTGGCTTGAGTGGGGTGGAGAGATGCTTTAACATTTTAAAGTGACATAGGAAATATGGGAACAAAGCAACTTCAATATGCAGGAGTATATTTTTCATGTGTTTGATTGATCACAGTGTATTTTGTTTATAAAATGATAAGTGAAACATGCATATAAATGCAGATCCTTAGATTTATGGTGATCAATAAATATATTACACACAAGTATGCTACAGTAAACATATGAGTGATTAGTATCAATACAATGTTTGAAAGACTATGAACTACTTGAATCACATATAGTATATACAGTTACTTGTATCATAGTACTGGAGTTATGATTACCGATGGTTTTAATGATAACTACAGCACCAAGATGCACACACACAAAAACATGAATGGAACTAATACAATATTCAAACAAACTGTCTTAGTGACACACCAATACTCATAAAATAGACATGCACTGAGAAACAAAAAATTAACATCTACCCACCAATTAAAAAAAATAAACAGCCATTTTATTTAAAGTAAAAACAAACAAAAAATGAACTTCAAGCCAAGCAGTGGAAATCAGATGGCAGCAAATACCACTATCAGAAAGCTCACACTGGCGATAGATCTGTGTGAGAGAAGTATGCAACAGATGTACATCGGCCCACACCACAATGAGACTGTAATAGATACAGACATGTGACAGGACAACGTGTTCAACTGCTGAACTCAATCCCATACCTCTGCTGCAATATTGATAATTTTGTGAAGTATTTATCTGGTGGGTGTAGTGCAGTGGCAAGCACACTTGCCCACCCGGCCTGGTGTTCAAATCCCCAAACGGGGGGATGTTTAAAGATTGATCTAGTCCCCCAGATCAAGCCAGTCTGGGACAGGGCTGGGTAATACTGAGCACATCACCCAACCAGTGGCCTTTAGAAATATGAGGTTACCACCAT